>PNEQ01057036.1:0-87593 GCA_003012365.1 Medauroidea extradentata
CCTATGGTACATTACACATAGTCCTTAAACACATGGTGGAGTTGAATCAAGTGAGTAAATAGGAAAACAAAGATGGCGGATCAAACCTCCTTGTGGTCATTCCTAGAACTAAATATAATAATATATTATTTTGGCGGGGAACTTTAAAACTTAAATATGGTGGGTTCAATGAAAACAAATGACTGACGAAAATTGGCGGTAAAAGTATTCCAAGATGGCGGGGGTATAAATTATTCCAAGATGGTGACTGAAAACAAAAATTTAATTTTAGAATTTTTTTATTTTTGAAATTTTTTAATTTTTGGGAAATTTTGGAAAATTTTGAAAGTGATGTAATCCAAGATGGCGGCCGGAAACAAGATGGCCGCCGGAAACAAGATGATGTGGGAAATGCACAGGGGTTTGGGGCTGGTCTTGGTGTTAACTGTTGTCTGCCGATCTCGTATGAGCGAATACACATTGGCCATCGACACGTAGATAACTTCCCTTCCCTCGCTCCATTATCGTCCAACAGCAATGTTAACAAATAACATTCTACATGAATGGTATATGGAGGAACTTTTGCATGTAAATATGCTTCTAAGTGTTCTTTCGCATAAGTATGCATCTGTCTGTTTTTGCTCATGAGAACATTTCTCTTGTTTGGTCTTGTAACGATTGGAATGTGATTACAGTTCAAAATGCGACCATCTTCTGTATAAAATTCACGGTTCTCGTCCAGACGATTGTTGACTATTTCGAACTGTTTATATGTGTGATTGATCATGGAATTGTAACATGGTTTCCTATATGTTAGATCGAGCGACCTCAAATGTCTGTTTAGCGATTGAAAGATGCTGAAGCAATACGACTTTGAAAGTCCTGAACAAACAAACTTCGCGAGCAGTTTTTGAACTGGTCGATCGTTCCAGTAGTTACATCCTTCAAATATTTTAAAAGGCAAATATCTACTTTATATTGATCTTCTTTAGTTACATTCATAAAAAGAAAATCTGATAATTTAATGTTTTTTTGCCATCACATAATGTTACCAGTTTTTTGTATTCTGATAAAAACTAAATTATATTGATGTTTTTATCATCGCATAATGTTAAAGGTTTTTTGTCATTTGGAAAATCATAAATTAAAGATGGTTTCTTTTCCTTACTATACTCTGGTTCACTTTTGATCTGCACATTCGAAAATGTCTTCATTACATCAGTTTTTTTTTTTTCACCTTTTGGTATGTTTCTTTCCATTCGATGTACTTATCAAAATAAATTTTTAACGTGTTTGAGACATCTTTGTATTTTTGCAGCAACAAGCATTACAACTCTACTAGACTTGGTCATTTATTTTAAAAAATGTTATAACATCTTTCTTAATATACAGGTGCCTAATTATTTTTTTCTTAGTGATGCAAATTAAAAATTGATTTCAAATACATTAGAGCTATTTCTATATATTGTAAAGTGGTGCCCTAGTTCCGTCGGGATGCTCCCGATGTAGAAAACTCGAGACATCGGTCAAAGTGCGGTAGTGATTAAGTAGGTAATGCAGTTTTCTTGCCCATGTTTCATCGGAGTGCTCCCGAAGTTGAATACTTGAGGTGCTGGGAACCAACCACCGATGAAAGGAAGGCAGAAAAGTGGTCAATTTTTATTTTTTTTCCATATACGAAGCAACAAGAAAATCATCATTAGAAATTAGGGATGTAATGTTTTTTGTTGGTATCTAGGTTACATCAGAGTAGTCCCAATGTAGGAAAAAACTGAAGCTCGTACATCCACCAGTCGCGAACGAGAGAATAGAAGCCGGAGGTGGTCCCTTCCTCTCTGGCCGACGAAACTTTCAACGTCCGGACTTTTTTTCCCAATATTTAAATATTTTATTTTAAGCGTACTTCGAATAGGCCTTTCCGGCCTCTCATATCTTTATGAGAGTTTATGTATATATGAGAAGGATGAGCGCATGCTCGACCTTATATTTATACTGATAGGGCCTTTAACTCCACCCCCCCGGTTAAGTCGGCCAATGAGAACACCAGGAATTTTTTAGATTGCAAAAATCGAGCAATGAGCACCGAGCAGCTTTTTTTCAGGGGGTTCAGCGCACTCGCGATTCACTTATCAGTACTCATCGAGATGTCGAAGGGAGCAGATGTACATATTTTTATCGGTTTTACTAAAGTCACCTTAAAAAATAAAAACAATTGGAATAAATTAATATACATATATTTTTAAGTTATTGTAGTAGAATGTGAGTATATAAACTAGTCACGAACCTTTTAGTCATCATAAAACATGCTGCACTGATATAATTAACATATTGTTGGTAAATAAAAAATATGTAAAAAAATTATCAGTTATAACATTTTTTTCAACAGTTTGGTTTAAAGTTAAATAAAAATTGAATATATCTTGTCTTTATTTAAAGAAATTAAAATAAAACTACCATTCAAATTACAACTACTTACATGCTCATTAATAAAAAAACTCATAGATTCACGAACCTAAATGTAAAACACTTGAATACACAAAACCTTATCATTGTTAAGGAAAATAAAAAATCAAGATTACATTACCATTGACACCCCACAGCTGTTGATATTTAATATGACGCTCGCCTCCCGAGCTTGTCCCTTTTGGAGGTTTAGCCTCACTAGTGCACCTCAGGTCTCACTTTTGTTAACGTTATTTTCCGATGCCATATTTTGTAGATGTAAGAAGGGTTGTGATGATTTTGTACTTACCTGATGTCTTAATAACGTCCCGAGACGGGAAAATTTAAGGTTATAAATATGTGCCACGTGTTTTGTAAATAATAACCACAGTTGCCAATGCCAGGACTTAAATACAGCAAAGAGACGTAAAATAATAATAGACATAATAGACAAGTTTTTAAGTGCATAAAAGATCTCTGTAAATAATTGAAGTGTATTCTTGTTATGAAAGGGTATAAATGTAATGTTATTTTTATTTTCATGGCATCGTTGTTGTAATTTTGAGACCTGCAGGGAAGTTAAGCGCCATTTTCCCGATCACGTGTTTTGTTTGTAATAAATGCGTGGGTGTTAGGATGGCGACCCTGCAGCAGCAGACATCCCTTCCACCGCCTCTGCCATCTTACCACCCACTTAACGGGACTTTTTCCCTCCCAGGCCCCCTAACTCTGTGTATAAAAGGGGCGCGCTGGGCCCAGTTTCTTCAGAGTACGCTGGCAGCTCTCTGGGCTCCCGACTCTCGGCACACTACACACTCTACACCTTCTCACCTTAGGGGCTGGCTTCTAGCAAAGGGAGCCCCTCGAATCCCCGGAGCTGGCTTCTTGACTAAGGGAGCCCTCCACTCTACCGAGGTGACTTATTGCCTAAGGGAGTCCCTCAACCAACCACGAGGCGATTTCTTGCTAAGGGAAACCCTCACCCCCTACCGAGGTGACTTCTTGCCTAAGGGAGTCCCTCACCTATCCTAGAGGCGATTTCTTGCAAAGGGAAACCCTCCACCCCCTACCGAGTTGACATCTTGTCTAAGGGAGTCCCTCACCTCTCTTACCTTTACACTACTAGGGCAGTGCCGAGGGAAAGGACAACAGAGACACTGTCATGCATATCTCCCGTGCCGCGACCTAAAAGGGAACATACCCTATAGTACGCTCTAGCCACCACACAGTGCGCTATTACCGGTAGTATTGTGATATCTATGAGTTTGTGGAAATACCACGTGTATCAGGGCGCGTATGTATAAAGTATCCGTGTATCTATCGCACAGCATCCGAGTAGATGGACCAGTGTATTTTAAATTAAGAGACAATTTAATTCAGTGTATAATTGTGCCATAAAGACTTGTGTATAGTGCGTGTAACTCGTGTGCAATTTGGGATACAATACATCAGTTCTATCAGAATATTCTCTGTCATTGTTATTTTTGTCTCTTCTCTAAATGAGTAATGCCCAGGAGGTATTAGAGATACATATTAGTGCTAGTGATATCAGTGCTCTACACGAGCCTAGAGAGAGAGGGCCACCCTTGAGAGGCGACAACAAGTCCAGACACCCATATCAAATCCACGTTTGATACCTTTCCCTCAGAAGGTACCCGGGCCGCAATTATCATTCGAGGATTTCTGCCGTGAGCAACATCGTGCGCTCACGCGCCCCAGCACAAACGAACAGAATTTGCCCCCCAGGAAGCGTCGCCCACGAAAGCGCAACAGACATTGTCTTAGCCGAATCTTCCGCCGCATGATCCGCAAGCCTCCGGCGCTCTTGAGTCCCATCAAGACTCCGCCCCAAGATGCCCCTCCGGCGCACATACGCATACAGCAACTTAGGAGCGAGGCCAGACAGGACCCTAAACCCCTGAGCGAACGGAAGCAACGATTGCTGAGGGAGTTATTTTAAGTACCAGGTGAGTGAATTATATAACCTGGCCCAATTAAGTGAGGCACTCCGCCCCCTTCTGCACGACCCGAGCGTGGCTCCCCTCAGCTCACTCACTGAGGCACGCCTCGGGCCGAACCCCGCGATCTCCGAGGGACACAGCCCATCTTAGCCGGCGCAGGCTTCCCCTTCTACACTCTCCCTCAGAGACGACCTACCGCAAACGCAGAAGGGCCCAGTCGAGTCAACATGATTCTAAAAAAAATCTCTTGAACATCTTACTTGTATATCGAGTGAAATAATCAAAAACATATACTGCAAAATCCAGAGAGAATATAGTATGTAACTTATTCAATTTGCTTAAATAATGTGCAGTACTCATCTCTCCCATTCAGTTTAAATCCAAAGCTACAATCACACTATACTTCCACATGAATGGCACGACTCAATATAGTCATGTTGATTGTTATGCTGCCATACCCAGTGATGAGATCATGAAGCACCCTTACAATGTGGATATATGCCAAGAGGAAAAAAATATTCACTGTTCAAGCTTAAAAGAGGTGAGGGCTATATTCCCCCCCTTTTGTCAAAAACAAATCTAGTATATAAGATCCAGCAGAATCATAGCTGGTTAACATTCTGCAGCGAGTACTGCGACTTCGATTTGAGAGACTACCAGCTGCCTGAGAAGGAAGTCCTGTGTCTGCCATCACTCCTTTAGACATAGTTTATTCATAAAATCCATTAGCTTTTTCCATCACAAGTTAAACAAGTAGATGTTATGTTCTGCTTTTAATTTCGCACATATGAAATATATTTTTTGCTATCAATTTTCGGAACAATATTCGGCATTAAATTTTGTGCTCGTGAAATAGTTTGCTATACATTACCAGAACAGTGTGAAGTTTTGCTAATAATTCTTTTAACTGTTATTTTGTATTATGTACCAATACCTTATTGCATATGAGACATTGTATTACATTGGGACCGTTTTATATAAGAGTATTGTATGTCCTGTGGTTATTGGTTATTTATTTCACTAAATTTAAACTGTTGATAACAAGTAAGCATCACATGATCAAACATTTTTTTAATGCTATTGATATGCAGGTGGTGACAGATATTGCTGATTTTGCTGAGTGGCAGTTTTTAGAGTGTCCTAAAGCATTTCACATGGTAAGCATCACAGTAGATAAGAATTAAATATTTTATGATCAAGGTGACATACAGGATTATTATGAACACGTTTATTGTAAGAGAGAGTATCATTTCAATGTAGCTTTCGTGTACAGTTCCGCATCCGAGAGGAAAACTGGTTCTGTCGCTTGTTTGGTAAATATATACGATATTAATCCTTTCACGTGGATAAGAGTAGAATATAAGAAAATTTACTTAGATTCAGCACCACTTCTGTGCTGTATATTGCAGAGTTATTGAACGAAATTCACTATTAAAGCATGTTTAGAAAACTTTTACAGAATAAAGACAATGTAACAGATTTTACTGTGATTTCAATTTATGTTGCTTTGGCTAACAGTGTTGATGCTTTGAAAGGGATTGGAAAATTACATTCATGATTTAATTTTGGAATTTTTCAATAAGCACACCAAATTTAACTTGTCTAGTATCGAACCATTTCATAATGAACTTAAAGATTTGAAAACTGGTTCAGGTCATGAAATTGCTTTCTTAGGCAGACCGAAGAAGTCGTTTCCGAAACCTGATTTTAAAGTTTACAAGTACGAGTCTGTTACAGGGCATGTAATTTTGGAACTTGAAGCCAAAATGGTAAAATGTTTTATTCCTGAAGATTTCATGTATCAGGAGTTTACTATTGTTAGGCTTGATTATGCTTTTCTAAATCATACAGACAATGCCATTGCAAGTAGTCTAACCGAAGATGGGAATGAAACTACACCAATAGTTGTGACGTCAAACAAATAGTTAACAAGCACATCACAGGTAGTTGAATCAGATTTATCTGCAAATAAATGACGTCAAACAAATCGTTAACAGGCACATCACAGGTAGTTGAATCAGATTTAGCTGCAAATAAATGACGTCAAACAAATCGTTAACAGGCACATCACAGGTAGTTGAATCAGATTTATCTGAAAATAAATGACGTCAAACAAATCGTTAACAGGCACATCACAGGTAGTTGAATCAGATTTAGCTGCAAATAAATGACGTCAAACAAATCGTTAACAAGCACATCACAGGTAGTTGAATCAGATTTATCTGCAAATAAATGACGTCAAACAAATTGTTAACAGGCACATCACAGGTAGTTGAATCAGATTTAGCTGCAAATAAACCTGAGAGTAAAGCTCGAAGCTATGTGCTTAAAAAAAACGAAAACTGTCCTGTAAAATGTTCCTGTGAGAGCAAGATATATTATATGTGTAAAATATTTCTGCCGAGATAGTTAATGGAAAAAGTGAAATGATGAAATTGCATAAATTAATTTCCAGTAAAGGAGTGAACTTGGGCACAGAGATGGATATCTCAGGTGAGTAAGTTATATTAAATTCACAATGTCTTAGATGAAATATTTTTGATTACATTATGTGTAATCGCATAATTTTAGTGTGCTGTACTCCTAGTCAGTTTCTAGTCACATTGAGTGCACAAATGTCCTATAAGAAATATTCCTAATTACATACATAAGTTTTGAGTGCACTAATGGAATTTTTACTATCTCCAAAATGTGAATCTACAGTACAAAGATACATACGCTTGTAGCAAATAAGTGTAAGTGATAAACTCTAGTAGCAAATAAGTGTAAATGATAAAAATCTACTGAATGAAATGGCATTTGGTGATGCATAAGCCAATTGTTCCTAATAATTTAGGCCACTGATTAAACTAAGTTGCACATGAAATTACTGTACCAAAGATATATACGCTTGTAGCAAATAAGTGTAAGTGATAAACTCTTGCAGCAAATAAATGTAAATGATAAAAATTTCCTGTATGAAATGGCATGTGGTGATGCATAAGCCAATACAAGTTGTACATGAATCTGCTGTACCAAAGATACATACGCTTGTAGAAAATAAGTGACTGCATTGATTGAAGTGTGAATATTATAGTAGAACGTGTTAATGAATAAAAATATTTTCTTTAGGTATTAAGCGACTGAATGTAGCAAATAAATGTTCAGGTAAATGTTTATATTTATTAAGATTCTGAAACAGTGTACCCTTCCAAACTATTGTAATGTAATAAAATATATTCCTGGTGTTGGAATATATTGGATTGTGTTACTTTCAACTATTGTAATGTAATAAAATATATCGTTGGTGTTGGAATATATTGATGGTGTTAATTTTAACTGTTGTAGTGAATATATTCTTGTCTAAGGAATATGTGATATGTTCAGATTCAACTAATGTATGTTCTCGGTGTTGGAATATATTGATGGTGTTATTTTTCAACTGTTGTAATGAATATATTCTTGGTGATGAAATATGTAATATTTGTATCAAACTATTGTAATATGTATCAAAACAGAAAATCTATTTATTTGAATTGGAACTAATAAACTTAAGTTAATTCAAAACATACATCTTTTATTTTTTAGTTTTTGTAATATGTTGATCCTTAATATTGTTGCAATGATTTAACAAACATTGAACACAAATAGTATTTAGATTTTTTTTGGACAAAGTACTAACAAAATTATTTCATACCTATGTAGAAATGTGAAATGTTTGTATATTGATCTCTTTTCTCACACTAATTAACTGCACAAGTAAATTGTAAAATACATACTAGCATAAGCATAAAACCATATGCATATTTTATAAGTACAACACATTACATATATAATATATTTCCATATTTCTATAATCATTCATACTTTCCTCACAGTACAGCATCTAAATCTCGGAATAAGACCTCTGTACACTGATTATGGCATCCAAACCTCCAAAAGATGAGATCCAAGATAACATTCTACCATCATTGAGGAAGTCTCATAGAGACGAAGATTTGGCGAAAACAAACCGAAAATAGATGTTGGCTTTAAAAAATTATAAAACTTTGAAAAATGAGCTAATGATGATTGTTAAAAATTATGAAAAATTAAACACTGAACTGATGCAAATCAGAAATGAAACAGAAAAGACGAGACATGATGCTGTCATAGTTTCTCATAAGTTAGCGGACATTACACAAGACTTGATTGCCAAACTGAAATCACAACGTTTACTTAACCATTTAATGGTACATGCATTGGATGAAGCAAGTAAAGAAACCACCTTTAGCAGATATCAGGATCGATAGTACCGTCCAATAAAATTATTTTTTCAAGTTCAAGCTAATTTGTTATGGCCTGGCAATCCAGCGTAAAGTTGGAACATTTCATCGCATGCAATAGCAGTGTTACTATCTTACTCCAATTGAACCGGACACCCGGTTGAGCTAATTTCACACTTGCTTGTAGGCCATGTGGCGTGATATATTTTAACCATGATAACACCAGATTGCTTTTCGATGGGAACATGCAATCACTCGACGCCCTGTTGTGAACATTCACACAGTCATATGTTCGAGTCACGCCACTCTTATCATAACCAGTATTGTCCAGTATTGTAGCCAATGAGAACCTTGTATTGTGGCACTATTCAAGAGGAGCGGGTCTACTTCCGGTAGAAGCTGCCAGAAGACCAACGCCCAAATGACTATATGAAGGCCCGCCATGTTGGACCTTGCCCAAGTCTGAACTGATCTACTAGAGATGTCGGAACCTTCGCCGCCTGTGTCAGCGAGCTCTGCACCACGACGGTCCACGACACTTCTCTGATGTAGCTAGGAACTTGCTAACCTTAAACGTAATTCTGTTAGGTCTGTTACCAGCATCCTTTATCGCTTCAAGTGTAAACAGTGAGTAATCACTTTGTGTAATAGCTTTTGCTTTGCTTGTAATATATTCACTTATTCGAACGTAAATATTTCATTTATAAAACTTTAATATTGTGTTAGATAGCTTGCCGTGTCCACTTGCCACTCGGTGGACACGACAACTGGTGGCAAGCTTATGGGATAATTCTCCAGATTAGCTGTATTGTAATCCACCCCGAAGGATTTTAGGAGAGTTTAAGAGTTTAATGTGTTTTACGGATTTATATATATTAATTGTTACATTGCTTATAAATCACTTGGTATGAATGCACGTAACGAAGTCTTGATAGATCTTTGCAATGTTGCTGAATGGCAATTCTTAACTTGTCCAGAGGCCTTTCGCATAGTGAGCATAAGGCAAACATTATATTTAGAGAACGTGGAGACTCTTGTGACTATAATGAACATGTGTATTGCAAGCGAGCTTACAAATTTGAAGTAGCTTATGTTCATGGCCCGATTACAGATAGGAAAACCGGTGTTGCAGATTGTTAATTAAATCTTGAAGATATTTTCGCGAAGCTAATTTTTGAGTTTTATGTTTGCAGGCGCGTTGTGCCGAACTTGGTTTAAATTATATAAACCAGGAAGCGTGAGTCGCCTGTTGCACTAAAGTTTCGTCAGAAGCGGGCCAAGGCTGACCAATTGTTGTGACATGCGACCAGGGCTGCAGACCCAGTGTCGTTGTCGTGATAGTTTACAGTTTTGGAAGAGCTTGGCTTAACTCTTGTTGCGAAATTGGGACGTTACCGGAAAAAACACTCCGGTGGTGCGTCAGTTATAGGCGGGTTTTCGCTGACTGGCAAGGCCGCGTCATAGGAGGGGCGGTGCTGTGGTAGGGCGTCGGTCGCCTAGGGGCGCGGTCATTATAGTCTGGAACATTGAGAGAGAGAGAGAGAGACCTTCTTCCAGCGAGTCGACTTGCCAGATCGAGCTAAAGTCAGTAAGTCACTGCTGGGTGGGGCTCCTGCCCTACCCAGACCTCTAGATAAGTTTTTAGTAGTAAGACAATAAGGAAAGGCTAATGTAAATCGTAGAGTAATTAATGGTTAAATAGAAGCCTTAAGACGGGAACACCAAGGCCGTGAACCAGTCCAAAAACCTTTCGTCTGTATCTTAGTATGACAAATTGTGTTCATTTGCTTTAATTGTAACGTCGGGTTTTGAGTTGAATTTGATTGTTAAAATAATCCCGTTATTCTTTACAAATGTTAAATATTTTATATTTCTTTTTAATGTAACTCACATATTGAAACCAAAGTTCCTATTTACTTGTAATTGTGTTTTGAGACTTTTATTAAATGTTTCTGTTTTATATCTAATTCGTTTATTTAGTAGATTGTCCCCTATATGTTAATTTGGAGGTCGAGGGAAGCGTCGTGTGGAACAGCTGGTGTTCTAGGTTAAGTAGTATTTAAGTATTTAAAATTCCCATATGCCTACTTCCTGTATAGGGAGATAGCTAATATCCGTATTCTCAGTCATTGAATAAATTCCTCTCGCAGTTTTCTGAGTTCTTTAAGATATTTTATTTAATTGTTGTGAACTTAGCCATTTTTGCCAATCGAATTGTGCTCCACCCCTGTGTTGTTACGTTTCCCCTGTAACTTTCGTGGTATTAACTTTGATTTACCCTCAGTGTAAAAAAAAGCACCCCGACAATATTAATGCTTATACGTGGGTCAGGGTAGAATTTCAGAGAACGTCTCTAGATTCAGCACCGCTTTTGTGTTGCGTTCTTTAAAATCATAAATGCGATGTGCTGAAAATACTTTTCAGTCAAAATAAACAAGAAGGGAAGGTTGTTGAATTTTCAGTGCTGTATATTCAAGTAGTAGGTATAAGTAGCGCTGAAGCTTTAAAAGGCTTGGAAGACTACTCATATAACTTAATAAAAAGTTCTTTAATAAACACTCTAAATTTGATTTATCTCATGTTGAACCATTTCACGATAAATTGAAAGCACTAGCAACTGGTTCAGGGTTGGAGATAGCTTTCATCGGAAAGCCAAAGAGATCATCTCCTACCCCAGCATATAAAGTTTACGAATACCAGTCCTCTGGTGGTCATGTTATTTTGGAAATATAAGTCCGAATTGTAAAGAGGTTCATTCCGAAAAATAAAGTATATCAAGACATTGAAATTGAACGACTTGATTTAGCTTACAGTAACAAGCCTTCCTCTTCAGAACAAGTTAGTTCTAGTAATAAACTACAGGATTGGAAACCTGTATACGACCCTCCTAGTTCGAGACTCGTTGACGTTCCTTCAAGGAAGGTAGTCGATTCATTACCGAATACAGTTCAGAAGGTGAAACCATTACAGACAACACCTCATCCTGAAAGTAAACCACAAATATGACGTGCCTAAGAAGCACACTTTTGTTCGTAAGACGTGGGTACCTTTGTCACAGTTTAGCGATTAAAATAAAAGTGTGTTAAGTAATATAATAATATAATGTATAATATAACGTCTTTATTAATAATGTGGCGAAGTGGTATTTTCCCTTTTCTTACACTTAACCACTAAAATTACATACAGTTCTGAATAATATTAAACATTAAGTGCTTACAACTAATAACAAGTAGAATTTTTGTTTAACAATTTTTTTAATTTAAATGAAATTAGATGTTTTATCATGTGAACTTAAAGTAGAATTCACAGCTCACTATGTAGAACCCTCCAGCAAGCATGCAAAGTAGCGTAGTAACGAAAGACTTGACAGTCATAACGTTAGTAGAAAAATGGTCTGAAGAAAGGTTCTCCGCCTGTTCATGAATTTATAGAAAGCGTAGAAATTTCTGCCAGCTTGGGTAACTGGACAGATAAAGATCAAGTCACGTTGACTAAAATTAAATTGAAAGGTCTAGCAGCACATTTCGTTGTCACTTGTCCCAGGTTTGAAGGTGATATTACTTTTAAAATTTTCAAGGAAGAATTTACTGAACGTTTTCGAGAACGTCAGCCATTGTAGTTTCATTATTATATGTTGTATAACGTAAAACAGAAATTTGGTGAAAACGCACAGAGCTTCGCAGATAGATGTAAATTGTGCGAGAAAACTGTACAGCAGGTAGAAAATGCAGAACAGTAGGAAATTTTAAATCAGGAGGCTGAAAACTGATTATTAGCAGCTTTTACAGATGGTCTACTAGGTAATGTAGGTGTCCAGTTGAGATACAAAATGCCGCAATCTATGGACGAAGCGGAACACTTAGCCATCGCTTTAGAGATAACAGAAACTCATCAGGAACGCAAAACTAGATCGGAAGATCCGCAAAAGAGAAAGAAAGTATTCATAGTCTCACAGCAAGCAAATGTGGCACAGGGTTACGCAAATCGTGCCGAAAGCTCTTCGCATAGCAGAGGCTATGGAAGCTGCAGTTTTAACACGTGTTACCGTGGTTCGAAACAAGATTTCAATGGTAATAGTGATGCGGGAGCAGGTAGTTATACTCCCAAGAACACGAGTACTGTCACGGAACAGTATAACAACGTAAAATGTTTTAATTGTGGCAAGATTGGACATATGTCGAGAGATTGTCGGTGTTATGCAAACACTAGTCAAGCAAGACAAACTTGTGGCCACAGAAACCCAGGGAATGTCTCGAATAGTAGTAGCAGTTCTCCGCGTAATGCTGGTGGTCGCCCAAACGCGCAGGGCCGGGTGTCAGCCCCGGGCACCACACTGCAATAATATCAGTAATAGGGGGAAAGGAAACTGTAGTAACTTTTCTTGTCGAAGGCCAGTCTCACTCGTTCTTGATCGACACAGAATCTGACGATTCTCTTGTTCGACCTAGCATCAGCAAGAGCGAAATCGATTAATCTCGATTAGGAGCGAAAGACGTAACAGGAGATGCACTTCAGATCACAGGTACCCAATACATAGATGTGGGAGGGAATGAACAATAATACCCATACTGGTTCCTCATGTGTTCAACAGAACTTCCATTCGTGGGAATACTTGGAACTGACTTTCTCCGTCAATATGATGCCAGAATCGATCTTAAAATAAATAAATTTTAAAAGATATGAACACCTCTGAGTCTTGCACTATAGGTAAACATGGTATTGATAGTGACTGGAAACGAACTGGGAACATGGCCAACTCTGAGTTCGGATCCGTGACGTCATCAGAGACAGAGCACTGGGAGACTAGATTAATACATAATACGATTCTGCCACCGAGATTGGAGATTGTCGCTGAGGTTGCTTTGCACGTGACAAGTGGGGACGCCGACTCGAAAACCCTTCTTATTGAACCGGCATTGACGAACGTTCCGGGGGTCCGCGTAGAGAGAAGTGTGTGATTTTTGTCTTGCTGGTAAGAACTCCAATGACGATCATTCGGAGGTAAATAGTGATAACATTGTGGCTCATTCGAATACAGGGACGATTATTGGGAGACTCACTGAAACGAGTCTAGTGAACAGTCCGAACAGCCGTCACGGTACCTGTGCAGTTGATAGATCGGTGCCTTGGAGGGTGGGCGACTGTAGTGTTGTTATCCCCTTTGTGACGGGTCAAAGGGATGCGTCTCAGTGTTTCGTTCCTCAACACGAACACGTCAAAGGAGGCAAGGTGACTATATATCATGGTGTGCGCGCAGTAGATAGAGGTCCGGAAGTCGAGGGTGGGCTTGCCGAAGAGATCGTTGACAGAGTCTATCTAGTTGAAGAGGACAGTCGTGTACCTCTTAAGAGTGTCTAGTAAAAGGGTTAACAGCGCTGGTAAAAACCGTGAACATAACAAAAGAGATGCTCGTAGTGCCAAAGAGTACTGTGATAGGATATGCCACACTTGTGCAAGAGGTTGCTGGAGTACTATATGTAAGTAGTAGCGTACCCCGTTTATCCAAAAGATGTAATTGTGCTGCCTCAGCACCCCCCAGATCAGAATTGTTGTCGCCACAGAGTAACGTAGAACCATGGACGAAAATCCTCGCATGCGTCCCTGGAAAATTATGTAGTTGTTGTTCATGTGTAAACCCCTCAAATTGTGAGAGCCATGAGTTGTGTAATGTATTGAGCGAGGTCACGGAACAGGATAAATTGTGTCGCAGTGTCCCTAACCGCCCCAGAGATGTATTAGTTCCGAGTCAGAAAAATCCCGAATCCGGCAGAAGATATGACGAAATAGGTAGAAGATATGACGAAATAGGCAGAAGATACGATAAACGATGTTGTAGCGCGTGTGTAAGTGGTGCAGATCGTAAATTACTTGAAAAGGCGTAGTAAGCCATGTTGATGTTAAGGTACCTAAATGTTCACGTAAAATTAATGATGACCATAAAATGCAAGGTAAACATCATGGCAATAAAATTGATAAAGTTGAGAAAAATATTGAGAGAAACAATGCGAGATAAATTAGTTGTTGTTTGAGTTGTTCAGTTATCGCGCGAAATAAGTTGTCAAAAGACGAGTTGTGAGAAATAGAGTCTATTGTTAGAGAGAAGTTGAGACATTTAAAGAAGGTTGTATTTGATATAATGTTCCCAGTTTTAATGAGTACTTAAATGTGTTCCAGTTAGAGGGAAATTTGAATTTTGGTTATACTAGTTTATTGAAGCATAAAATAGAGACAGGAGAATCCGGACCAATGAAACAAAATCCATATAGAGTTCCTCATGCGTTGAAGCCGGTAATAGCCGAGCAAATTAAGGGTATGTTAGAAAAAGGTATAATTAAGGAGAGTAAGTCGCCATGGCAATTTCCAGTGGTTATAGTGAAAAAGTACTGCAAGACTAGGCTTCAAGTCTGAACAAGCAATTGTGGTAAACCAGGGTATTTCGCAAGGGATTGTAGGAAGATTGGTAAGGCCACTTGTGGTAAATGTGGGCGAGATAATTACAATACAGAGGCTTGCCGCATTCCCACCTGTGGTTATTGCCACAAGACAGGGCACACAGAGCTTAACTGCTATAAGAAGAATTTAAACATGATAGGCAACCAGTAAGGGCCCCAGACTGGCGAGGCCAAAAAGTAAAAAGGTGTTATTTAGATAGAAGAAACGTAAGTATTAAGTATAATAATAAGAAAAAGATCGGCACGCGTTTTGCAGTGAATACACTTTCTTTGCGACCTGGGATGTTTATAGAGGAACTGATAAATTCAGTACAATGTCGATTATTAGTAGATACGCGTGCAGCTGTCACTATTCTTAAGGGAAATTGTGTTAGTAGGGGCACCTGTATTCAAGCTCTTCAAGATAATGTACAGTTGTATACATCGACTGGTAGTAATTTAGATTTAATTGTTGATGTTGATATTGTAGTTAAAAGTGAAATATGCAGATATGAGTGCATTGTTTGTAGTTATTATATGGTTTTTAATGCTGACGGTTTGTTAGAATCTGATTTTTTTAAGTGATTATGGGTGTATATATAATGTAAGGGAGAGAACGTTAGAGGTAGGAAGAACTGTACTTTCTCTGACAGAAAGTGTGTTAACGGGTACGGCAGGTGTTATTATGAAAGAGGTAGGTACAGGCACTAGTAGGGGTGAGTCAGGGGAAGGCCTCGCCTGTTTTAAGGCTAGACGAGTCCAAAGGAACCGATAGTCGGAATTATTTAAAGAGGAGAAAAACTCTTGTAAGTGCGGAAGACAGTAATCAATGTGTGTTAAGGGGAAGGGCAACCCTTAAATATGTGAAATATAAAGAGAGAGGGGTTCAATGTGCGTTAAAGGGGAACGAGACTCTTAAGTTAAGAGAAAATAAAGAGGAGAAAATTCAGTGTAAGAGTGTGACAGCCATGAAGGCTGGGGATAAAAATAAGCATTTTAGGGAATGTGGGAATGGTGTGGCTGGTGACGATTGTGGTTTGGATATGTGTAAAGCTGGAGGGAGGTGCACCCTGAAGGCTGACCACACCAAAGCCAGATCGAAACAGCCACAGAATGCCATAACTGAGGGGACCTTGCAGTCTAACAACGGAGGCTGTCAGTTAATACCCGGGGTGGATGGTGGCCTGCAGTTTAACAACGGGGCCCCGAGACCTGGTTTTAGGCTCTCTAGGGCAGATGTTATCTTGCAGTCGAAAGTCGGAGGTTCGAGTCCTGACAGTGCTGAAACCCATTCCCATGCAGTTAATGTAGAGGCAGTTCCAGTAAGGTTGCAGGTAGCTACTGTAATTCCACCTTGCTGTGAACTGACCTGTAGTGGTAGAGTAGAAGCCTCTGAATTAAGTGAATTTATAATAGAGCCCATGTGCCCAGGGCGAGAAGTAGAAGTTGTAAGAAGTATATATATGTAAAGTGAGTAAAGAAAGGTATGTACCTGTGAGAATTATAATAGAGTCAGGAGTTTATGTGAAATCAGAGAGAAATGCCGAGGTTGGATTAGCAAGCATCCTATCTGATGTAGGTGAATTAAAAAGGAGAATTTTTGTGGTAAACTCTGCATGAAGTGAATTCGATAAGTGTAGTAAATTAGTGCCTGCGGAAGGAGATAATAATGCCGTGCCTAAGACAGATGAATATAATAGAGAATCGCAAACCGTCACAAAAGAAGCTGTGGATGTTAATTTTAAATTAGGTGTTATAGAAGAGTCTGATATGGGTTATGATAGAAATATCAGCTATTTTGATTTTATTTCAGAAAATGTAAATGTAGATGTAAGTAAGCAACTTAAGCTAGAGCACTTAAGTGAAACATATAGAGAATCACTCCTGAATTGTTTGAGAGATTATCAAGATGTATTTTTAAAAGTTGGACAAAAGTTGGGGTGTAGAGATAAAGTTATGCATACTATTAATATTGGGGATGCTAGACCAATAAGTGTAAGGCCATATATGGTTCCACAGAGCCAGAAAACGATACTGCATGAGCAAATCCAAACTATTTTAGAGGCGGGTGTGATAGTTCAGTCAGCTAGTCCCTGGTCTGCAACAATTATTCTGGTGACTTAGAAGACACCAGATGGGGGCATGAAGGTGAGAACATGTATTGATCTACACCAGCTTAACAGTGTAACAAAACGAGATATATACCCCCTCCTCTTAATCAATGAGACACTGGATATGTTAGGAGCAAAATATTTTTCAACTCTGGACTGTGTCTCTGGATATTGGCAAGTTTAGATTGTACCGGAAGACCAGGAGAAGACAGGTTTTTTAACTCCAGATGGTCACTATCATTGTTTAAAAATGCCTTTTGGATTAGTAAATGCGCCCTCTACTTTTGCCAGGTTAATGGATAATACCCTTGCTGGGTTAATTGGAATTGTATTTTTGTTTACCTGGATGGCATGATTGTTTCGAAGTCTAAGGAGGAGCATGAGATTAATTTAAAATTAGTGTTCGAGAGACTGGGGACTGCTAAATTAAAATTAAAACCAGAGAAATGTAACTTTCTTTTAGAACAGTTAAGTACCTCGGTCATATAATATCAGCTGAGGGTATATAGCCTGACATGGAGAAGGTCAGTGCTATTCGGAACTACCCTGTTCCTAACACAATAAAAGAAATTCGTCAAATTTTAGGTCTAGTTGGTTACTATAGTTGGTTAATACCTAGTTTTTCAAAATTAGCTCAACCACTTACTTAGCTGACGAAAAAGGACGAGGCATTTATCTGGACAAAGGAAAAACAAGATGGCTTTGAAACATTGCCAGATGCTTTATGTAGTAATTCAATATTGAAGTATCCAGACTTTACATATCCATTTATTGTTAAGTACGATAGTTCTGGTACAGCAATGGGAGCAGTGCTCTCTCAGAAGATTAATGGCACGGAATATCCTATTTATTATATTTCTAGACAACTTAATAAGGCTGAGCGAAACTATTCAACAACTGAACGCGAATGTCTAGAAGTAGTGTTTGCATGTAAAAAGTGGCGATATTATTTTTATGGTCGTAAGTTCACAGTTATGACTGACCATAGACCTTTGCGGTGGTTACTGAGCTTAAAAGAACCAATTTCTCGATTAACAAGGTGGGTTTTATTGTTATCGGAATATGACTTTAAAGTGGAACACAAGGCAGGACAAAGTAATAGTAATGCCGATGCTCTATCGCGTACAGGCCATTGACACGCCTCCCCTCCCCCTATTTTCCTGTATGGGGTAGGCAGCATATTAAGGAAAAGCAGGAAAGAGATTTGGTAACTAGGGAGTTGAGGAAAAAGGTTGAATTAGGAGAGGAGCCTAGATTTTTCCTAGATGAGGATAAACTTATGTATCAACACTGAATTAGAGATGAGAGAGAGGATAAATTAGTAGTTCCAGATACTCTGAAACTGAAAGTAATATCCAGCTACCATGATTTGCCTTTTGCTGGACACCAAGGGATAGGTAAGACATATGATTTAGTGAAGTCCATTTTCTATTGGGAAAATATGTATAAAGGTGTTAGAAAGTATTGTCAGAGTTGTGAATCGTGTATTATTCGAAAAAGAGCCCCAGATAATAAACCAGACCCTCTTCAAAGATTTCAGGAAGTAACACGTCCTTTTCAACATGTAAGTATGGATATAGTAGGTCCACTGACAACCACATATAGAGGTAATAAATATATATTAACATTTCAGGATGCATTTTCAAAATATCCAGAAGGTGTCTGTCTTCCTAATCAAAAAGCTAAAACTATTGCTAAGGTATTTGTTCAGGAGATTATTGCTCGTATTGGTGCTCCACATCAACTTTTAACAGATCGTGGTTCAAATTTCACTTCGAAATTAATGAAGGAAGTATGCTCGCTATTGGGGATACATAAGAACCAGACTACAGCTTACCATCCAGCATGTAATGGTCAGGTTGAGAGAAGTCATAAAAAATGTATTACTATGACATCCCATTTTGTTGATACAGACCAATTAACGTGGGACGATTGGGTACCCTATGCATTATTAGCTTATCGTAGTACACCACACAGTTCAACAGGAGAGACTCCTTTCTTTCTTGTACATGGTAGGGACATTAATCTTCCATTTGATGATATTGCAAGACCACGACGAATAAACTATGCAATAGATGAACATTTTGAAAAAGAACTTTTACTAAGGTTGCATAAATCTTATGAAATTGTATGGGAAAATCTTCGGATGTCGGCAGATGCGAGGGAAATTCAATCCAACAGAAAAGCAAAACAAGTTAAAGTGCAGGTTGATGATAGGGTTTATTTAAGAAATGAAGTAGTGCCTAGAGGACTGAACAAGAAATTTATTCCCAAGTGGTTAGGACCATTTCGCGTAATTGAGCAGACCTCTCCAGTTAACTTTAAAATCAAAGCTATCCATGGTAAACAGAAACAGCAGGTACATGTTAATAGGTTAAAATTACATAAAGGGCCCAACTTCATACAAAAAGTGGAATATGAAGAATTTGAAGAAGATGAGGAATTTTAAAAAGAGACAGAATTGTATAATGAGGTGGAAGGAGAAGAGAACGAAGAAGTAACGATTCCCCCACGGATCTTTACCCCTAATCTCCAAGGGCCAGGTCGAGAGTCCGGTGACACTGTGTTAGAAACACAGCAGGAGCCAGACGAAGGTAATAGGTATGCTTTAAGGAGTAAAGGTTCCGTACCAGATCTCCCATGGGTAATATCATAGGAAAGTGAGATACTGTGGATATTTTTTGTGTTTGTAGTTTTGTGGCAACTTATAATTGTACTGGGAGGACAAGTGGATGGCGAATTGCAAGAAGCAGCAGCTACGGCATCATTAATTAGGATGGACCAGGATATAGTATTTTTAAAGGAAGGTAATGTACTGATGATAGGTGATAAGTGGATTCTTGCTTTGAACATTTATACACGTTATTATGCAGCTGCAGTACAGCAGTTCCAATTCTTTATTGATTTTATAACACGATCTTACACAGGAGAGTATGAAACAGAAAACAGAAATTTTACTAAATACATCCGGGATGTGATTTCTCAAGAGATAGTTGTGTTAAAGACTCGAGCTTCAAAGACATTAAATTCTATAAATAACTTAATAAGCACGTTGCGACCTAAATATCGTACAAAACGGGGACTCATAAACATAGGTGGTGAACTTTTGAAGGTTTTGTTTAGAACAATGACTGAAAACGATTTTCGTAGCATTAATAGAAAGATTCAAGCGTTAGCCAATAGTAACGAAGAAGTCATTAATATTGTAAATGAACAGCTTACTTTTCTGAATCTAACAAGTAAAGCTCTTGCAAGACATAGGATGATAATAGAAAAATTAGCAATAGCGACTAATACAATCGGTGTTAAGTTAAATACACTTCAGAGAACTTTTGTGGACGAGGTTAATAACATCCATGATCAATTAAGTGTTGTATATGGTCTGAGTTCAGCAATGAGAACGACTGAGGCAATTTCAGGGGATATAAGAGAGGAAGTCACCTTATTTACACAGGCTTTAGACTTAACAAGTCTTGGGAAACTGTCATCTTATTTTTTAAGGACGACAAGGTTTACTAGAGGTTTGCGCAACATAAATTTACCAACGGAGTTGTCCTTCTTAACTAATTTAAAAACAGACGAGGTTTTTCCTTACAATAATTTATCAACAGTGCATGCAACAGTTGGTCCACTTTTAAGACTGTATGTAAAATTCCCACTCAAATCTCAGAATAGATTCTTTACATTATATTGAGCCGTAAGTTTACCTACCTTAGGAAGTGATAATAAAACTTATGTAGAAGTTGAAAGTACTCATGAATATTTAGCAATTTCAAATGAAAAATTATAATTTTTAGAACTTACATCTACTGATTTAGAATCATGCCAAGATTCCGTTATTAAGATTTGTTCACCGACTGTAAAATTAAGGAACCATGAGGTACAGTCTTTTCTTTATAAACTTTTTGTAGGAGACATTCTAGTAGTAGGAAGTTGGGTAGAATAAACATTCTTGACCACTTTTCGCAAGTTTTTTCACAGAATCTGTGGAAGTAATGTGTGGGTTTACAGTTTTAGATATTCAGCAATTGTTGTGATTGATTGTAATACGCAGTATACTGGTCCCACTGAGTCTAGAACTCTTCATGGAACTGGTGTTATTGAATTACCTGATGGATGTAGTCTTTATGGTACGGAGATTACACTCCTTCCACGTTCATCTGGGGAAACCTCAGTTGACACCATACCTAGTCAAATTTACATCCCCATTCTTTCCAATGTATTGACAGACACGTTTCAGATATTGAAAGACGACAATAGATATGACAATTCAAGAATTAGAGAAATTTTAAATGAATTAAACGTAGAGGATTTGCCTCAAGGTAAACTGTCTTTAGATAAAGTCAAACAGAGCCTTAGCATGAGATTGCTTGAAAATTAGTGCTATTCAAGTAAATTGCATATGAATGTTGTGTTGTGTCTACAGTTCATTGTCAGTGTTGTGATAATACTGTATGTCTCATACCAGATATTGAAGTGTTACAGGGAATATCAGAGGATAAAGAGCCGCAGATTCAGCCGATGTAGGGATAATTCAAGTCACATTTACGAAGAAATGGCAGGTTTGCACAGTCTTCAGGAGCTTCGAGAGGTACTCCGAAGGCACGAGTCCCTTGGTCCTCCAACCTTACCGTCACCAAGAAATGCAGTTGCAGGAGACATCCCCCTTCCAGTCCGAATTGATATTACGGATACAACTATCAAGGAGGAAGAAGATAGACAGGAATAGAAGAAAATGGATGATTTACATGTTGAATTTTAAGATTTTGTTAATTCAAACACTTGTTACACGATGTAAGGTTCTGTAAGACTAAATGTTTTATTGGTAGTGGAGTTAAACAAATGAGATGATTTTGTTGTAATTCAGAACCTGAGTTTAAGATTTATGTAGGAATTAGTATACAGAAGGTTTTAATGCAACTTGAGAGTTGTGTAAACAATGAGGAAGGAAAGTATACAAGGTTTATAGTATGATGGTAATTGTAATCCCAAACATTTTAGGAATATACTAATGTAAGCAGAAAAGAAAAGAGCAATTGAGTGTTTTGTCCCTGATAGGAACTAGCGATGTTTTCACCAACTTCATTTTGGGAATTGGAGAGAAAGGATGAGCAGGAAGGTCAATGTAACCATGGTGATGTGGCAACGGATCATGCTGACGCATACTCCTACAGGCAAGGTCATAAGAAGGCGAGGTAGGGGTCCAGAGTATTGAATGCCACCCTATTTAAAGGCGGAGGTAAACCTCCGGAGTGAAATGGACTCACTGGTAATCAAAAAGCCAGGTTTAGAAATACTTTTATGAGTATTTCTTGTGGGTGCGAAGCCTGTATGGTGGCTTCCGGCTCGGTACGGAGTGCAATGAGAAGTTTCTCATTTAATGGTGGTGAACGACTGGCCCCTCCTAGGATAAGTTGCCTTAAGTTGACAGATAGGCCTGGGTTAGCGAGCAGGCATGGGATTGGGTGTCCATCGGGTGGAACAGATATTTCTTGCTCATTCGAATCTATGAGGTTAGGCGTAGAGTAAAACATTAACAAAAGAAGAACATCGCTAGTCACTTCAGGAAGGGAGGACCACTATTAGCCATGAGGTTAGAGGTGAACAACCCATTCGCCGGTGTGAGGCGAGGATGGGTTGGTTTTAGAGTGGGGCATTGTAAGGGATCGGGCCTTCAGCCCTACAATTATTATAAGATGTGGAAGGGGGCTGTACTGAGCACCTAAATTGTTATTTTTGTAGGACAGGAAACATTAAAAGTCGTGTCTATGGGTTACTAGATAACTTGTACTGATGGCAGTGTAAGCTGGTGGCAAAAACAATAGTAAAAATGTAGATATCTTATTTGTTATGTATTCGAATAGAAATTTCAGTAACAGTAATATTCATGTGAACAAAAAGTTTCATGAGACTCTAGCCAGCAGTTTAGCACCAGTAAGGCACGGTGGCGAGACGACCTACAGTATCTGTTGCCGGCGGGCGATCCCTCTCGCATAGGAATGGTTAATTATAAAGTGAGCAAGCTAGGGGCCGTGATGATTTCGCACCTGCTGTAGACCTAGGCGAACAAAGAGAGTTGAGCGGAGGACGTGCGGAAAAGCACGTCCACAGCCGTTCCGAGGTCACAGGTAGGGAGATCGGGCCATTATTGTAGCCTAGTGACGTCAATGGCTCGCTATATAAGCCTCGCGAAGCTTGTCTTGTGAGCTAGTCTTGGTGGTCTTATCTTGAAGCCCTGGTCGTGATGAAGTATCCTAGCAGAGAAGTCTTGAATCAACCTCCAGCAAGATGGGTCGCCTTCGGGTCGTGTGTAACTCTTTGATTTTATAAAGTAATTTGATTTTGTATAGTATGGAAAATACAACAATAGGCGAGATTCAATGTCCATGTAGTAGTACGGAGTTTACCTCCAGTTCGTGGAGTCGTCAAGTAATTTCGAAAGGTGGAAGCTTCAAAGTGGTCCTCCGTAAGGTCATATGGTGCGCCTTTTGTGATATTAAATTAAAGGCCAAGTAAAGAGTTCTCTTTGGGTAATGAGTACAACTAGCTGTAACACAAGTTACCATGCATTACATTGCATACTGAACTAACCACGTATAAATTGCAATGTAAGATGTAGATATAGAAGTTTATGGTGTTGGATCATATTTATTGGATAGTAGAATCATACAAAACAAACTAACAAACGAATATGGTAAAGTGAATTGTAATGGGTAATTGACTTAGTAACGTGTGATGATTGAAATATCGTTTATGTCATAATGAATAGGCAACCCAACGTCCCACGTTCTGTAAGGTGCCCTAATTGTAATCGACATACACAACTGTGAAATCTCAGTGGTATTTGAGTGGTCAGTCCACTGTGGAACATAGTGTTGGAGGTGATGATGATACTCTGTCGATTAAGATTGTATTTAGACGTCGTTATCATTGTGGACGGTGCAGTTCACTACTTACTGGTATCTCTAGCTCCTCTGCTGGGCCAACCCATAGAGAGAGTTAGGTTCAAATGGTTTAAGTGTAAACAGTAAGTATATTTGTTCCCCTCTCACTTAGTTATCATTTTGCCCGGATCGACGAGTACCACGGGTCCACGCTCAACCGAAGAGAAGCCTGTGCTGTACTACCTACCATCTTCTTAACATCTTTAGGTGCGACTTGGGGTGACAGTCCCCCTCTACCCGAAAGTCTGGTGGCAGCAATTACCCGTGTCTTTGAGCGGCACGTTAACAGACACTGTATTCCACCTAAGGCTGTCTAAATTATATGATAGACCACCGGTCACGTGAAATATATTCGTACAACTGATAATATTCCTGTGGAAAATGTGTGTGAAAAATCTCTTCGAAATCGTTACCATAATAAAAAAATTGTTTACATGAGTCATTGTCTATTTCATGCAAGAGTCTATTGCCTCTGGATACACATCTAACGGTTTTTCCTCTTTTATGTTGTAAAGCATTAAATTTCCTTTCACAAAAGGTTTGCTATAGTCGAAATAGAACGTTTCGAGAACTTGGTCCAGATCTCAATACATCATCGAGCATATTTTAAGACGAGATTCATTCAGGTCTACAGGTTGGCAATAAAAATAAGTATTATCCATTTCATTCAAAATGTCAATCGTGCTGAGTTCCGAAAAAGTTTTAAAATCCATAACGACACTCCACTGTCTACAAAATGGTTTCTTCCACCTGGAAAAGGTAGAATAACTGGTTTGTCCAAATTTTAACAAGTTAGCCAGTTTCATTTACTTACCAGTTGTTCGTAAAATATATGGCTTCCTATAGCGTCGAATATGACAAAGTAAACAATCATGTGAAAGTTTTTGCTGTTTGGTCAAGAAGTTATGTGAAATTTTTTTAAATTGTACCATCTTGTAGTAATAAAACTGTACACATATTTTTTTCTTTTGCATTCTTAGCATCAACATCTGATACAGATATATCTTTTTTATAACAAAATATAAAAATTTCAACAATAAGCCAAGTTCTTCAGCGATAAACTAATATCTGTTAAATTATTTGGTTGTACAATACCATCAATCAGCACTCGTTTTACATAAAATAACAAAATTAATTTCAGTATTAAATCATACCCATAAACAGAGAAGGCTGCCTGAGTCGTTCTGCTAATGATATGCAACAGGATGATTCGCTCATAGGTACGGTCTACTTCATTCACAAAGCGTAAAATATTTTCATCCAGAGATTCTTCACGACAGCTGAATACTCTCTCGACGAAACCATTCCATTTTTGTTTAGAAATTGTTCCGATTCCAGGCCACTGTGATAGTTGCCTGTAACATTTTTCGCTAATTCTGTAAAACTGATTAATTTTATCATTTAACAGTTGTATTGATGGCTCCATTTCCTATAATAATGTTTATGATTAAAGCGATTAGCCTTTTATATCAAATACAGTTGCAGGAAAAAAAAACCAAAATTAAAAATAATAGCATCACAATTGCTATGTACATTTATGTAACAAATAAGTAAACAAAAAATTTATCACCATATTCTTCGGACATGAATCTTGCATAGAGTGCTTCAAATGAAATGCTAACATGAGTCATTTTGTTGTAAATATACTTATTTTTATAAATTATAAATAAAAAAATGAACAAGTAATATTTTTAAGTAATACAGATAACATATATGCAGAATGTTTTAAGATGACTGAAAGGTTCGTGACTCGTTTATTTACTCACATTCTACTACAATAACTAAAAATAATACATTTTAAATTATTCTTTTTTTTAAGGTGTCTTCTGCAAAATAGATCAAAATATGTACGTCTGCTCCCTTCGACGTCTCGATGAGTACTAACCTCGAGTGCGCTAGACCCCCTGAAAAAGAACTGCTGGGTGCTCATTGGCCGATTTTTGCGATCTCAAAAATTTCTCACGTTCTCATTGGCCGACTTTTCCAGGGGGGGGCGGAGTTAAGGGCTCTATCAGTATTAATATAAGTCGAGTACACGCGCGACATTCTCATATATCCGTAAACTCTCATAAAGATATGAGAGGCTGGAAAGGCCTATTTTCTGCCTTCCTTTCATCGGTGGTTGGTTGTCAGCACCTCAAGTTTTCAACATTGGGAGCACTCCGATGAAACCAAGACAAGAAAACAGCGTTATCTTCTTTATAACTACCGCACTTTGACCGGCGTCTCGAGTTTTCTACATCGGGAGCATCTCGATAGAACTAGGGCACCACTTTACAATAAATAAAAATACCTTTGCATCATGAAGAAAAAACTAATTCGGCACCTGTATTTTAAGAAAGACGGTATAATATTTTTTAAAATAAATGACAAGACTAGTAGATTCGTACTGCTTGTTGCTGCAAAAAATACAAACATGTCTCAAACATATTAATATATATATATATCATTCTAAGAATGTAAAGTTGCAGTGCAGAACTGCTGTTGTCTCAGAGACTGCAGGCTGGCACTTTGCCAATGATCGACTAAAAGTAGAAAGTTGTACTGCTGAAACATCACAATTTTTTTACTGTATGCATTAGTATATATACTGGTACACACACTCAACAGATACCAGTGGTGGTAGTATTGTTTTGTTGTTTACAGAGGTGTAGAATTTTTGTTCACAACAATATGGTATTCGAACGTTTTTATTTTGGTTTTGATTTGAGCATAGCTGAAGTAAAGGTACCAAATAATGAGATTACTTTTACATTTACGATATTGTGGTACAGGCGTACTGTTTTCGTACAAGCATTTCATGTCCGAAGATTTTTCATTATGGCACTTAGTATGTTACTAGATTCTAATAATATACATCCTTCTGATTATACAAAATCTTTTGAACGTGACCTGCACAACAACAAAAGTAAACGTCTTGAACTAAACGATTGTAGATATTTAACTTTTACAAAAACTTTTAAAGAAAATTGTTGTAATGCAAATGAAGATGAATTTATTAATTTGTATACATTTCATACCTGCTTTGGGCCATTTGAGAATATGCCTGAAAACTTGAAGAGTATGTTCTTGCGATTGGATATACATATCTTAAAACGGGGCCAATTCTATAGGAGCTGTAAAAATTTATCAAAATTATTTGGTTTGGTTATATAGCAGCAATATACATCTTGAGATAGCAAATTGTTTAAATGATATTTTGGAATCAAAATTTGGTAAACGTATGCCACACATAACAAATTTGATAGGAAAATTTGTTTCGGACATTGAATGTAATTTTTTTAAACGGTTCGATGACTATAATTGGTATAATTGATTACCTATATGTAGAAATTCATGTTTAGTAATAAAGTTTTAAAAATAAACCATGATGGTCATCGAAGTATCAGTGGCAATAACCACATTCAACCTTTACTTTCAGCCCCAAATTTATAGATCAATTTTATTTATAAATTTTTAGTTTTTTTGGGGTACCACAATTATTTGGATCAACAGCAATACTATACCTACAACGCCGTTACCAACTTTGCTTACCATATACCTAAATCTGCTCCAACATTATACAAGGTAAGTGAGTGTTGTGAATCTTAAGCAGACCTTGAGTTCTAGTTAAGAGGAAAAAAACCTATTCTTACTTGGCAACTTTTCCTTGTTGGTTTATTGTATATACTGGCACATCTCGTAGTTCTATTGTCATGTTCAACAGACTCCAGTGGTAGTATTATTTTGTATAGAGGTATAGTATTTTTGTTATTTCCAACATTATAGCACTTGCAGGGTTTCATTTTAGTTTTGATTTGAGTATGGCTGAGGTAAAGGTACCAAGTAGTAACATAAATTTCACATTTATGATAATGTGGTGCATGAGTACTGTTTCTGTACAAGCATCGCACGTTCGAAGGTTTTCAATGTGGCACTTTGTTTTCCGTTAGATTCACATAATCGGCAGCCTTTAAATTTCACAACAGATTTTGAAAGTGACTTATGGGCCGAAGAGGAATGGAAACCATATGAAAGTTTTAAAAGATATTAAAAAAGTAATCCTAGTACGGCAAATTTTGGTGAATTTATTGAATTTCATTCGTTGTCAATCTGCTTTGGACCGTTTGAGACTATGGATAAAAATTTGAGGAGCATGTTTTTGCAATTGGACATGCATCCCTAAAGATGGGCAAATAATGTAAAAAGTGTACAAATTACTAAAAATTATTTGGTTTGGTTAAATAGCAGTAATAGAAGTCTCGAAACAACGAGTTGTTTAGACGAGATTTTTTAATTAAAGTTTTGTACACGTGTGTCACACATAACAAATTTGATAGGAAATATAGTTTTGGATATGGAATGTCGCGAGTTTAGAATATTCGAAAATTATCTCTGGATTAATAGATGTTCTAGAAAAAGATAAAGTTCGTACTTAGTTATAAAGTTATAAAAACAATTTTTCGATGGTTTTAACAACCAGTAACATGCTTAACATTACAGTTTTACCTCCAGCACAAAATTTATAGATCCATTTGCGTAATTTTGTGTACTAATTTTTGGATAGCACACATACTATACCTGCAGCACCCATATAACCACAGCAATTTAATTGACCATTTCCATAAATCTGCTCCAACATTGTACAAAGTAAGTGTATTACATATTTAAAAATTGAGTTCTTCTAGTAAAGAAAAAAGCCACTTGTCTACCAACTTTTCACTGTTGGTTTAGTAATATGCTGGCACATATCTCAACAGAGATAGTTGTTCTTGGTTCCGTATCCAACAAAATTGTATACTATATGGATAATTATTTTGGCTTTGGTGTGAGCATTGCTCAAGTTAAACTTCCAAAATTAAAAAAAAAAATGTTTTTTTACGATAATGTGGTGTTCATAGCGAAAGACGTGTGTGAATTTTTCGATGCAATTAGAGTCCCATTAGATTATAAAGGTAGATAATCTGTAGATTATACAAAAAAGGTTGACAGATTATAAGAGTTAATACCAAGGATTGGGAATTGTATCAAAGATTTAAAAGTGTGTTAAAAATGAAGAATTTACTATTATATTAACGCTAATAACCACCTTCAAGCCGTTGATTGCATTGAATGAAAATGTGAGAAGCATGTTCATGCAAGTGCACATTCATCTTTTACGGCGAGCCAACAAGGAAGAAGGTGCGAAAGTTGTTTAAAATTATTTGGGCTTGTTAAATAGAGAATATAGAATATTTGAGATTACCGATATTTTAAATGACATTTTTAAAACTAAATTCTGTAAATGGGCTCCACATGTGATTAATTCTATTGCGAACATGGTTGTGGATATAGAACATCGCGAGAATGACGAAAGATACCATCGCGAGTATGAAGAAAATTTCAATGAAGATTATCCTTGGGCTGGTATAACACCTAAACAGCATTTTGAATGGTACCTTACTGTTAATTTTAATAATGAATTATTACTACATTTTCAACCTATAGCTGTAGACATATTTTAATCAAACCTTAAAACAGCGAGTAGTTCCAACATGGCATACTACAGCGATCATTATTTAAGCTTTGATGTTAGCATTGCTCAAATCAAACTGCCAGAATTTAAAGAAATATTTATTAATTAAATAATGTAATGTAGAATATCGCGAACGTGAAGAAAGGTTAGATGAATACTATCCTTGTTCTGGTTCATTACCAAAAACATATTTAGTATGGTACTTTATTATTAAACTTTAAATAAGAATAATCTTCAGCAAACCACAACTAAACACCGCGTTTCAATTGGGACAAATATCACCAAATTCACATAGGTATAAATAATTGTTTTTAGTTAAATAAAATAAAATCTTCAATACCATTTTATTGGATCTTCTTCGAGAAATCTACAGGGAAATACTACCACTATTAGGTTTGTGAATCAACTTCAGTTCCCATTTCGAACCTAATCTATATTTTCTCTTCTACTCAATAACTTATTATCAATTAATAATTAAATTACAAACTATTCAGAATATTTTTTAAAGCAATTGGAGTATAAGTGTTGATAGCCAATAGTGGAGCCCATTCACAATTTTTGTTTAAGTTTAAATAGTTGGGACCACATGGAAATATCAGCTTCTCGTATAGAACAGGTAGTGTATTTTTATCTATACATGTAGGAGCTATCACGAAGCTATATTGTGCACCCTGTATGTTGAAAGGTGCTTTCTCCCAACCTGATGTGCAAGATGTACACAGGTTTCTTTCGTCACTAAATAGGTTGCTAACACCCATTCCACATTCGCAGGTTCCCTTTTCCCAGTTTGGCTTAACATCAGCACCGGCATTTTGTATCAGACATGCACAGTAATAGGACGTTCGCTCTAAACGAGAACCTACGTCCTCTGGTACTCCCACCAATGCATTATTTGAGGAATCATATTTTGTACTACACTCAAATCTGGGCATTTTTAACTTTCTGTCTCCATATTCGATCATTTCGTTTAAGTAATCCATTTGAAACGATTCGATAACATAGTCTTTGTATGTTTTATTAGTTAAATTGTCTATGAACGAACCATTGCCCACGATTTGATTCCCACTTTGTCCTCCTATTTTGGTACACACGAGTATCCATCCGTAGACCAAATGGCAGATGAAACGTGCAAGTTACTCTTTGCGATTTCTTATGGTAAACAGTAGGCACCAGTCAAATGTTTATTGTGGACAATGACGCTGTTTTATATTTTTATAAATTTATATTCAAATTTATTGCACGAACATTTTTCGCTGCAGTACACATGCAAATCCTCTTGTCCCAGGAACAAACCAATTGTACAGTTTAAATTACCACCTACGACATCTATTGACTTTTCAATATTTACATCAAATATTGGGTGTGGTAGAGATTCTAAACCTGTTAAGCTCGTATTATAATTGAGACCACTGGTCAAATAGTTTGCTTTGAAATTTAATTCGTAAAATGTACGCTTGAATATCAGTACTGGTTTCACAAACAGAACAATGAATACGAGCATGGAAAATAATACGATACATTTTTTATAGATGTGCATGCCGGCCTTATCATGAACTGACGTAACCGTCGTGAGGAAATGGGAAATGTGTCACCGTCTGTGTACATAGTGGGGGGGGGGATGACAACTGCCTTTGCGTATAAATAGAGGTAGACAATGCGGAGTGCTCAGAATCGCAGAGCTAGATAGTGCGGAGTGCTCAGAGTCCTAGAGCTAATAATGGCGATGTTTGCACTGTTTGTTTTTTGTGTCATTGGTACAGTATTACCAGTTTTGGCAGTAGATCGTTGTAGGGAGGAATTCATGTATACCGAATTCCAAGATGGAGACATCGTGTGTAATCACAGTCGTCATGATCATATTTTTGATGTAAATCTTACTTGGCCAAATCGGTGTCTATCTGGGCCAAATCGGTGTCTATCTGTAAACAAGTTGTTGCAGAATGATTTCCTTACGCGAACAGAGGATAGTCGTGAACGCGATATTAATTCGAATTTCGTAGCAAGACAGGAAATCCACTTTTGCGTCGGAAGAAGATTTCAAGAATATTGGGCCGATTATAATTACACCACCACAAATACTCAACTAGCAGAGTACTTGATGCAAAAGATTTCATATTATGTATCGATTCGTTTTAGGTACTAGCCGGATGAAGAAAACTGCCTGCTGCGTTTCGACTACGAAGTTCGGAAGAATTATGGATTTCAGTACATTTCCTTCTCGACATCTCCCGATGAAGATGCGGTGATAGTGGCCAAGGATGTTATGCGTCAGATTCTGCACAATTTAGGACTGAATTCGCAAGTATGGCTTGAAACCTTCCATCATGTTTACTCCTGTAAATAGGGAGAATAATATTTTGCTATATGAAAGAGACTTGTAGTTACTACATGAAGTATTCGGAAATTATGAACTACAATGTAAAGAAAATTCTTACCAGGTACGTAAAAAAACATTTGTGAGATTTGTAAAACCTATAACATTTAATTTTTTTAAAATTTCTCTAAAATCCAAGTTTGTGAATTTTTCCTAATTGGTGTATATTTTTTTATAAGTTGTAGTATGTACACTATTGTTTCATTTTGATTATAAATTGCTTTAGAATTCAAATTTGTACTTTTTGTAATTTGTTTATATTTTTAATAGTTGTATTATGTATAATGCATTGTAAACATTTTAACAATTTTTTTTTCAATGGTTTTTTAAATAGGTACTTGAAAATGTGTACACAATAAGTTCGTACATTATGAAAATGGCAGGTATAAGCTTTATAAAACTGTACACTGTAGTATTTTTCGAGTCAATTTTCTTGAATACATGGACAAATTTATCCAATAATCAAAAATACATTATTTGTTTCTTGAAAACATGAAACGAATTTATTCAATAATTAAAATTACATTATTTGTTTTTTGAATACAAGAATTATACTGGTGAACATTGGACGAATTCTGTCGCCAATAAGATTCAAATAATTCCAATTTGTACTGGATAACATTAAACCATTATTATATGCTGTAAACAATGAATTTTTATACTATATATTTTGAAATACACTTCTAAACATTAAACTAATCATATGTTCAGTCTTATTACAATGTAATGAGCATTGTTATGTTAACTAATATGTACATTTTTTAAGTAGATTTTTTATTAAGTGTAACTAAAACTGATAACATTGATTCATATTATGTGTTTGTAGATTATTATACCTTGTAAAAACTAATAACATTGATTCATATGTGTTTGTAACTCAAACATTTGAAATGGTTTACGATTTTTAACTATATTATTTGTACCTAAAAACTTTTTAAATAAAAACAGAAAATAAGACATGAACCATCAGTATTTATTTCCTCAGTGTAATGTTTACGAGGCAAAAAAAAAAAGAAGTTCGAAATCTACAACTCAAACAAAAACTTGCAATATACTTTACTTTTTACTTAAAATATATTAGGTGGCCATTACTTAAAAAATTAATATCAAAAAATGACAACGATTGTACAAATGTGAATATTTTTTTCCAGTATGAAGAAAAACAAATAAAATGGCTATTTTCTTATTTACCAAACATAAAAGTAATTGGAAAAGATTTTAATGATGCTTGGGAAAAAATAAATTTTTTTATTATGCTTGTACTTAAATTTCATGCAATACTGTCAAAGTAACTACTCTACAAATTTAAAAACTCAGAAACAGAAAATGGAATATTTTATGTATTGGGAAAGTTCACGGAAGGAAATACTAATTGCCATGACTATTCTTAGTTACTTAAAAAAATTTTCTGTAATTTGACCAAGATCAGATTAAGAGTTTTCTTTTATAAAAACTAATTTTAAAGGATAACTATTTTGGACCATAAGGGTTCTAATGATTTGATCATCATCTTCATAAAGTACTTTAAAAGTTTTTCCATCTCTTCCAAGCTTCAAATCTAAACCTTGCTTTGTCCACTAAAGAGCTTTTTTTTTTTTAATTTTGTTGCAGTCACCACACACTGGAGTTCCATTAATTAAAACAGTTCCTTCGTTTATTTCAATTTTGAAAACAAAATTGAAACTGTTAATATTTTTAGTATTAATTTTATCGAAAGCATACATCATTAAATTATCGAAAGTGCCATGTAACTTAATCAGTTTAACATTTATTGTTTTATAAACAGTGTTCTAGGAAAGCGCTTAATGTAAATGTTCCATTGCTCAATTGATAAATAATTTTCATCTAAATAATGAGAATTTTTACTATATTCTTTTTCATTTTCATCGTCTTCTTCAAATTCATCGAAACCAGATTTCTTTTCATTATTGTGTAAGCTCCAGCTCCAAGTGGTACAGTTACCAGAAGTTCTAAAACTATATACTGACATGTTAATAATGTTTAAACATCTTATATTTAATACGTGTATATTTCTACGTGTAAGAATATAAAATGTATTATAATAGAAATGCATTTACTAAATTTCAATATAAAATAGGCAAATTTAATTTTTATATATTGATAATATTTGCAATACTTGCAATATTTTTAATATATACAGAAATATTAAAAAAATTTTGGGTAAGTTTTCAAACTGTTACTGAAATTGATAGATTTTCAAAACTGACTTAGGAACATCTTACAAAAAAAAACAATTAATGATAACATGAATGATGTTATGACTGCATTCACATTTGATGAAAAAATACTATCGTATATAAAATGGGATACAGATGCTGAAAATTTTCTAAAAATTATAAATAGCATTCAAGATTTGATTATTTCTTCACTATACGTTAAGTCTAAATATTATAAATGAAAACATGTGTGGAAAATCTTGATACATTTCGTGATAAAAGTGTGTGCGAATTTACCACATCCAGTGATACCAAATACTTTCCCTTGGGGTAGCAACTGGTATCAGTTTTCTATAAGCTTTCCTAGATTTTTTTTTCAAACTTTCTGTATCGTAGTTTGTATGGTCGACTGCATTCTGACCTCAGTGCAAAATTAATGTCTGTTATCACCAAATACCTACCATGAGAGATGGACCAAACACTGTGATGATGGCTGTTCCTTTTGTTGGAGCACATTTGTTGATGGGTGACTTGAAGCAACGTATGAAGGATAATGCAGGTTTGCAATATGTTTTAAATTATATAAACTTAAGAGAAGTGACTAGTGGAGGTTTGTATCCCGATGGAGGATTCATATTTCACAATACACTTGGAGCATATGGTTATCTCTTTAATTCATTTCCCGATTTCGAATTATTGAGTACATTTTTCAGCATTGGAAATTTAAGGAAACTTTATAGAGTTTATGAAATATTAGAACATCCAACAATTCCCCTACACTTTGGCCCGATGTTTACTCGTTCTGGTAATTTGTATTCTCAAAAGAAAGGTGCATATGGATTTTATATAATAGATTCAATCAAGGCAGTAAGTGTAAAAACTGAAAATTGGTTGCTTAGTTTCAATGGTCAAGTAAACCATTTACGTTTTTACGAATCTGATAAAATGTCTAGTAAATGGGCTTAGTTTTGGACGATGGCACGCACGTTTATGTATGAAGATACCTACCCTAATATTTGTAGTAAACTTATTACATATTATCCAGGAGTGATAAGTTTAGAAAATGATCCTGCTGTTTTAGAAATAACCACGACTACAACGACAACTTTTGAACCTGACGAAGGCAATATTTGGTTGGTGCAACTAAGCAATGCTGTTGGAATGCTAAATACGTGGAAGATTTCTCACTTTAATCTCAATGTAACAGAATTAATTTTGATTAGCAGTTTAGGTTATTCCGCATGTTACAAAATTCAGTGTTTAAACGAAAGTGAACAAAAACGTATTAAAATGTCTCTAAATTTGGGGAAATATTACAGCGAATCATCTTCTGGCTTTAGGATGGCGAATTATTACAGATTTGATAAAAATAGTACTGTCGTACATTTAGGCAGTAACCCAAAAGTGGACACAGTTGAGCGAAAGGTAGATGCAGAAAAACTAAATGCGTTGCAGTGCGAACCCAATTTCAACGATATGATAGCTTTCAGTACAGTGCATGGTGATATCGACAACGTAATCGGTCACCTCGACATTGATTATGTCAGGCCTACGCCTGTTAACATGAGTCACATTAGTTGTCACATTCGGTCGGACGTGAATTAGTTACCTATTTAAGAGTTTATTAACTATGAGGCCAGAATTGAATTTAATTATTGTACTATGAAAGATATTGTATTTTGTGTTACTGTGTGTTGTAACGGGCCACGTGTTTACAGCCCGATGTGATATAACCAGAGGAAAAATACTGGTGAGTTGTTGACCAGAAAGATGCCTCATATAATCCAGTACAATCCGACTGAATATGACGCAAGTAGGAGTCAGGCCACACATTGCACCATATCATGACAAAGCGAGCACGCCAGAAAAATAACTTTTTTATTAAATCTTTACGTAACGTATCCGGGAGCTTGGCCGGTCCGGGCCAGGTCAGGTCAATTCTTGGCGATGACCACCCGTCTGTATCTCGTTAGTCCATCATATCACGACCAGCTCGCGAATATATACACTTGAGCGCTACAGCTCGAGATCTCATTCTCTTTCTCTTTGTTGAACTCTGCGTGACGTGGTTGCAGGAGAAGAGGTCCGGTCGGGGACTCCGATCGCAAGTGCGGCCTGACTTCAGAATGTAAGTTGATCATCAATTAACTAGCTTGATTTTAATTTAACTCCAGTATTCTACATTCGTCCGGTCGCGTTCCTTCACTAGTTCATGTTCAAATTTCAATTATTTGTTACATATTAAACTAAATGATTGGTTATTAATTCAATTGTTATTCTTGTGTTAAATGTAAAATAAGCGAGCCATATTGGCGTATCACTGTCAAGTTAAAGTAATAAATTTGTTGATTTAAAAAAATAACTTTTATTTAGAATGATCCGTTGTCCCACTTGTTTGCAAAGAGATTTGGTAACATATAACTTTCAGGTGAAGGTATTCCTTGTGCCTAAACGGACAACAAAATTAATAAGAGTATGTTTCTGTCACTACTGTGACTTCAAGTTTGAGAGAACGTGGATAACACCTGTTGGGAGATGGAGCCTAGAGTAACTCTGCAAGATTACTGTTTATTTTAATGTAGTTTAAGAAGAGTAAGTAAGAGGGAATTCTCGCTCCAGTCAACCCAATAAAACAGCAAAAGTAATTTGTTTGATTGAGGTTAAATTAACTGGGATAGTATTAAGAGTTTCACAATAGCTTATGAATTAGCTGTGGAATACAATTTATTTGGTTGAGAACTTTTGAGTGCATATGAATTCAGTTTGTGCCAGTATGCATATTATAAATATTGTCCAACGTCGTACTTAACCCTGCTCTACGGGTATAAACCCTTACACGAACCCTCCCCGCCGCCTCTCAGCCTAGGCCATTCTACGAGACTTCGCTACCATATAACATCCTTATTGAAGTCTCAATTACAGTTCCTACCAGCTGTTTTAATTGGTAGGTGGTGGCAGCGTATCTACCTCTTCCCCTTTGGCCAGGTAGAGCTACCACTTTCCCCTCTCATCCCCTTCACTCACCCGAGGTTCGATTTCGGACTGAGGGTGGCGTAACAATTATATAAAAACTGCAGACTTTTTATTAATATTTGAAAATGATACCTTTGGCTGTATGATTGTGCCAAGATTTTCATTTCATTATTCAAAAACGAAAGTTTGTCTCGCTAGTGTGCTTTCTGTGCCTCTCCCTATTTATATATGTAAGGGGTTACATTGACTAATGCTTTTACATTGTTCTTCAGGCATTATAACTGCTCAGAGGGAGCCATAATTGTGTACAGAGGGATGTTCATATTTAACAGTTACTAATTTGGTAACGTTTATGATCTGGCGTGGTTATATACGTCGTACATTTAAGAGGGAACCTGCTCGGCAGCACTGTCGTCGGACGGACGCTGCTTCACTGCTTATTCAACTGTCCCGAACATTTGTTTAGCCGGGTGTATTGCGGCAAATGATGAGCAATTGCTCACGTATGTTTCTTCTTGTTGCAGATGTGTCGCCTTCATTGAGATGAAGTGCCTTCATTGAGATGAAGTGCCTTCATTGAGATGAAGTGCCTTCATTGATGTGTTACGTGTGCTTATGATTTGATATCAGACAAAGTACGCATCTCAGTGTACTGTGCTCCTGTGCTAAACATTACAGCCTGTACAACTTTGTGTGCTTCGTGTGTGGTGTCATGCTATAGTTGTGATTTTATATAACACATATACTGACAAACTTTTCCAGTGTACTCTGTTCCTATGCTAAACATTACAGCCTGGACTTCCTTGTGTGCTTCATGCATGTTGCCACGCCTTGACGTCAAAAGACATTAATTCATTGAATCTGCCTTGCTGGACTTTGTTCTGTTGCAAACATTTGCAAAAGTGTTTAATTTCCTGTTGAACTTTCATTGACTGTTCGTCATTCCTAGACGCAAGAAGTATTCCAGTCATGCCCTCAAGACAAAAAACAAAACACAAGCAAAGAGAATGCGTCTGTCGCGAAGGAGAGACTTTCTCGGCATTCATCGCCAAGTTCAACAGCTGTACAATCGGATGATGATTCATCCTTGCAGAGTAGTCTGTCTTCTGTGCCCATTTCGACATAAACACCAATACAAGCTGTCACGAGAGAGGTCGTTCATCGTCCGATGCTATCAAGGTGCTCTTCAAGGATACATTCCAGGCAGATTGCTGGAACATCTCACGATGATGTACCTTGCTTGCCGCCTGCTAATGTCACTGTGCCTTGCGGCCGATCTTCAACTATACATTCCAGTCAGATTGCTGGAACATCTCACGATGATGTACCATTCCTGCCACCTGCTAATGTCACTGCGCCTTTACCCCGATCTTCTAATATCCATTCCAGTCAGATTGCTGGAACATCTCACGATGAAGTACCATTACTCCCGCACCATGTTAACCGTCAAGAGGATGAGCAATCGCTTCTAGATTCCATCATAATTGACGAGGACATTGCTCATCAACTACTGGGTCCTTTCTATGAAGAGGATACTGCTCCAGTCATCTTACTTGATCCTGCAGAACCTGCTCCAAGGACCAGGACCAGGCCCACAGTGTATCACGCCCGCAGATATTGTGCTGCTAGCAGGGGCGGAATTGTCAATATTGATTCCCATGACATGGGTCGCATGGACCGTGTCTGTGTACATTGTGGAGCACTTTACTTTCCTGATGAAGGTATCAAAAGAGATCGCTCTTTCACAACTTGCTGCATGAGGGGAAAGGTCAAGCTGCCTCCTCTTGGCGATCCACCAGAAATTATTCGTCGTCTTCTCACAGGTGATGACGACCAGTCTGTCGACTACAGGCAATTCATAAGAAATTACAATTCCGCAATTTCTTTCGCCTCTTTTTGTGCTGATGGTATCATTCAGTCTCCAGCCCGTTCTGACTACACTTTTCTGATCCAAGGGCAGGTTCACCACTTGACTTCGGGGGCTGCTCGCCCAGTGGATGGCAATGAACCTCGATACAACCAATTGTATTTCCTTGATGTTGATGGAGCAAACACAGCCAGGGTCCAGCAACATAATCCCATTCAAATTGGCACTGTAGAGCAGCTCTCTTGTCAGAAATTAATCCCTTTGCTCGGATGCATAAAACGATGAGAGAGGTTATGCTGTCGGAAGACGCCGATGCACTGCGGTTGGGACGCACGCATCGTCAATTGATACTATCAAGGCAGGTGTTGACAAGGACCCTAATGTGTACAACCTTCCTGTAGCTGTCAACTAGGTTGCAGCCATTTTCGTCGACGATGAGCCGCCCATCATGAACGACATTCGGGTGTATCCCAGGGATCGTCCAGTGCAGAGCATCAACCAATTGAATTCATGTGTGGATCCAATGACTTATCCACTTCTCTTCCCCAGGGGGGAACCTGGGTACACCAGCGGACAAGACCACAACATTGTTGTTAGTGATGTGCGCCAGTCTGTCACTTGCAATCAGTTCTATGCATACAGAATCATGCAAAGTCATGCATTTACAATTCTTCATCACTCCGGCAAACTTTTCCAACAGTACTTGGTGGACTTCTACTGCAAGGCGGAGTCTTTACGCATTGGGTACATCAAACATAACCAGGTTAAGTTGAGGGTGGAGTCTTACGAAGAACTCGTGGAGCACGCCCAGCATGCTCCTGCTGCTGCTGGTGCCAGGGTTGGAAAGATTGTCATACTGCCTTCCTCTTTCTACGGTTCAGCCAGGCAGATTGCACCATTCATACCAAGATTCCATTGTGATTATGCGTAACTTCGGAAAACCTGACTTATACATCACCTTCACTTGCAAACCCAAGTGGCCGGAAATTATCCTTCCTCTCAAAGGGCAACAGCAGGGCTGCCACCGCCCAGACTTGGTGTGCCGTGTGTTTAATGTCAAGCTCGATGCTCTCATTGAAGACATTGCAAGCACCAAATTTTTGGCAAAGTTGATGCCTACATTTACACTATTGAATTTAAAAAACGTAGCTTGCTGCATTCACACATTCTCCTCATCCTCGACAAACAAGACAAGGTACAAACGCCCGAAGAGGCCGACAAAATTTGTCACGCAGAAATTCCCGATAGGGATACTGAACTTCAACTTTACGAGTGGGTTAAATCACACATGGTTCATGCTAAGTGTGGTCGCACGGCACCTTGCAACAGGGATGGCAAATGCCGCTTCCATTTCCCAAAGGCTTTCAGGAGTGAAACTTTGATGAATTACAAAGGCTTCGTGCAGTACAAGCGACCAGACAATGGACGCAACATATAAATTGGCAACAATCTTTTCAATAACCGGCACATTGTCACCTACAACTCCTACATTCTGCAGAAATATCAGTGCCATGTAAATGTGGAACTTTGCTCTTCCCTGCAAGCCACCAGGTACCTCTTCAAATGTCTTCAAGGGTCACGACTCTGCTGTTGTCCAAGTCGAAGAGATCGACGAGATTAAATCCTACCTAGGTTGCAGGTATGTCAGTTCACCTGAAGCTTGCTGGAGGTTGCTGTTCTTCAAGATGGCTGACAAGAATATCGTCGTCGTGAGGTTGGGCATCCACCTAACCGACATGCAGCCGGTCTACATCAAAGACAACAAAGTCGCTGAGGCTTTGCAGGAGGCTGCTGGCAAGGACACACACATCACTGCTTATTTCAGATACAACACCCAGCACAAGTTGCTGCATCACGCCGGCACTGGCGATTGTGGTTCGACGCCATGTCCTCTTCACTTGACATACGTAGATTTCCCTAAACATTTCGTTTGGCTCCAAAAACAAAAAAAAAATGTGGAAGCCCCGACATAAGGGCGGTTTCAATACTGTTTCAAGCCTACATCAACCCAAACCGCAGATGAATGAGGAGCTCATGTGCCTACGCTTCGCCCACATACTTTTCCATTGTAACCTCGCAGATCCTCTGCAATTGTACCTGCATTTAAAACACCATCTTCTCGATGATACCACTGATGACATCGTTGCTTCTGAGAACAGAGAACTAATGCACATCTCTTCACGCCTTTCCTATTTTGACAAAACTCTGGCAGATTACCATCTTCCTTCTCCCGATTCTGCTCGGGTTCACGACCTTCCTCAGTTCTGTGTGGAAGAAGACCGCGCGGAATGTGAGCACATGTCCTTGCTTCTCAATGAAGACCAAAGAGTCGTCTTCAACTCTGTCCTTGCAGCAATTCATGAATATGAGACATCTGAAGAACCTCGCTGTAGGGCACTCTTTCTTGATGGGCCAGGAGGCTCAGGAAAAACATTCCTCTGCAATTGCCTCATTCACACACTCCGAGCTGGCGGTAAGATTATGTGTCCTGTCGCATGGACAGGTATCGCTTCTATTCTTGCTGGCGGTGTTACTTCACACTCCCTCTTTAGGCTTTCTGTGCCTATTACTAAAGACTCTGTCTGCAACATTTCCCACCAGTCCAAGGAAGCTGAACTCCTAAGGTCATGCAGTCTCATCATTTGGGACGAAGCTCGGATGGCTCCTAAAGAAGCTCTTCATCAAGTTGATTTATTGCTAAGAGACATTACCAACACCGATCGCACCAAGTTCAGTGGAAAAGTTCTGCTCCTCGGCGGTGACTTCAGGCAGGTCCTTCCTGTCGTCCAGCATGGGGGTCGTCCAGAGCAAGTTAGTGAATGTATCAAGAACTCTCCACTTTGGCCCTCCTTCAGACTGTTGTGTCTGAGGGTGAACATGCATGCTAACCAGGGTCAAGAAGAGTTCCAGAACTTCCTCATGCAGTTCGGGGACGGGAAACTTCCCCCTGTGGATGGCCTACCCGAGGACTTCATCGAGCTACAATCCTGCATCGTTCCTGCTCGAAAAGCCGACATCTCCTCTGTAGTATTCGGCTCGGAAGCGCTCTCCGAAGAGGTGTGTATACTCTTTAAATTCACTGTCTCCGAGTGACTGTGTTTCTTTCCTTCTCCACCTTATTTGTCCGCTTCTTTGATTGCTGGTCATCAGCACGCGTGCCATTTTGTGTCCCAAGAATGAGGATGTCGATGTCATAAACCAAAGGATGATGGCCAGGCTGTCCACACTGACGAGAACCTACCTGAGTTGTGGTAAGCTAGAAGACTCTGGCGACGAATCAATGAAAGTCCCAGAAGAGTTCCTTAACTCCCTATCTCCTTTCTTGCCACCACATTCTTTTACACTCGCAGTTGGCTCGTCCTTCTTGCTTCTGAGAAATCTCGATCCTAAACATGGCCTCTGCAATGGCACACAATGTATCGTTGCGCACATGGCTGACTTTGTCATCGATTGCAGAATTATCACTGGCTCCTTCAAGGGTCACAGAGCTTACATTCCTCGCATCAAGCTCACATCCTCTCCTACTGATTTTCTTCTCCAGGACGCAGTTTCCAGTCCGTCCTGCTTTCGCTATTACCATCAACAAGAGTAAAGGCGGAACATTTGACTGCATTGGTCTGTACCTTCCCAATCCTGTATTCAGTCATGGACAGCTCTACATCGCCCTTTCACGGGCTAAGCAGTTTGACGCTGTAGCTGTGGTGGCTACACTTCCTACTGACACTGTGCTGACCCCAGCACACTAAGGAAGGCACTTCACACACAATGTCGTGTACCCTGAAATTTTGTCATAAAACCTTCTTCCCATACATAATATATCCTTCTATTGCATCAAATTACCCTTCCCTTTATCCTCATATTTTGCCCACCTTTCTCTCGCCCTACGCACTTCCTTGCATTTCTTATGCATTCCTACTACATACACTACCTACGTGCGTGCTTACGTTCACCTCGGCTCAACATTTTCTAAATTTGACCTCTTCGGAGACACGACCAGACCCCTGCGAGGAAGACATATCTGTGTGCTGGGCAATGACATGTGGAGGTGTCCCTGGCGGTGCTGCAGGTTCTTCATCATCTATAGGTGTGTTCCAATCACGGAAACTCATTCCGCGACACTTTACACTCCATTTACATTCACAGTCATCAATTAATTCTACACTTGCCCACAAACACTTACACACTACAACACTTCACACTTACTTTATTTCGCGACATTACACATTTTTCGTCACAACACTTTACTCTTACGCTCATAATTATTCACTTGCCTACAAGAATACATCACAACACAATACACTACACCGGTAATGCAGCCTGCATCACTCTTCAAGTGGTGTTGCCGGTCCCAAGCCCGGGAAAATGCAGAGGGATTATTTACATTAACATACAATAAATTTTCAGCAACTATGCTGTTGGTTGCTATGCAAGGTAGACATGCCTCTTTCCAGAGAGTTGGAGCCGCAGGCCCCTTCTCCAGCACCGAAGGCGCGAGGCTTCGGCCCAAGGCCAATAGTCCAGGCATTTTAGAAAAAAATTGGCACCAATAAAAAAGAAATTATGAAAAAGCTGATATTTGGTGGAGACGTTCACAATTGGTGCCTGAACAATATACTAAAAGTCCCCGTTGATACGAGGTGTGCTAATGCCGCCATCTTGAAAAATTGGCGCGCAAAAAAAGGTTTTATTTGAATATCTCGGCTAAAGTTAGAGCAAAAAGTGTCAAATAAAAATTAATACACACAAAATTACCTATAAAAATGATAAATTGTGTTTTTTTGTGAGACTAATAGTTTCGGTGCTACGGTGCAAAATATTTTCTACAGTAATCGCAACCTCATCTGAAAGCCTTGTTGAAAGGTAAAATAAGCTATAAATTTTGAAGCTTCCTTTTTTAACACAAATGTTTAATCACAGCTCTTCTGGAATACGATAGTTATACACTTAGTAGGATTTTACAATTACACAAGGGCGGGAGAAATTCTTCATTTTAAATAGCACAAATTTATTGGAAAAGATCTTTACGAGACACCAACTCTAACAAGGACACTGAATACCATAAAATACACAAAATTCGAGATTAGTGTTCGCATTGTATTGCTCTCTCATAGAAATTTCGCCAAGGGAATATCTTTAGATGAGTTAGATGAATCAGATCCCCACAAACAAAAAATATGACAAAAAAAATTAATAGAAACGTGTATGTATTCTTTGAAGGAATCTACAGCAGATTTTGAAACTAAAGATTTTTATTCTGAGGAAGCAGAAAATATTCTAGAAATTTATTTGTTTGGAGATACGAAAACATTTACTTATCTTTATAATCCAACATTAAACAGTATGTTTGTAAAAAAGAAAGAATATTCAAAGTTTAAAAAATTTATAAATAAATTTATATTATGATATTTACGGCCTAATGCAGGAGAGTAAAAAAATTTAAGTAAGAATTATAATGTTACTATTTAATTTGAACTGTGACTTAAACATATGCGCACAATGTAAAGAAAAAATTGAAAATATAGGTCATAAATGTTTGAAAGCATACATATCAGAGTATTTAAATATAAACGAATCTGAACAAAAAATTTCACCCACTGGCTCGTTTCAAGATGCATTTCAAACCATTTTATAACTAAGTTTTTTTTTTTCAACACGAGTCATGCATCTAATATTGAATGTCATTGGTTACGGAAGATGTTATTGTTCCAGTGAATGTGATGGCAGTGTTGAAAGAATATTCTCCTTCCGAACTGTATTCTCTTTATTTAGGAAAAGGAAATCTCTACGAAGATACGTGGTGGTCCGAGAACGAGGAAGAAGAATATGAAGATTCATTTACCTTAAATGAAGATGGTTACTCTGATGTGCAACCATCGGATTAAGACTAAGCAATGTCCGTAACAACAGAAATTTTTTTGAAAATTTTCAGTGCAAAATTATCCGTAGATGAAGTATATGTTTTATTCGCAAAATCTAAATTGATAAGCGAGATACAAAGAGTAGTAGTCGATATTGATAACGATATTGATCACACACATTATCAATTGAACTTTACTATGGAAAACCTTGAAAAATATTACGACTTTAGAAAATGACCATATCTTTTAAAATCATCTCAGTTTTATTAATTTGAATTTTTGACCTCAGAAAAGTATGCCTTGAACAGAAATTGTTGAAGACCGAGTCGGAAACAGAAAGACTTTCAAAACGCTTGGCTGCCATCGACAATGGTCAAACGAACGAATTAAGGAGACGATTGTGAAAATCAAAAGATATATTTCAAGAATATGTTCAAGATATGAAAAAAAAACTTGAATTCGTTCATTTATGGTGTGCTATTGCCAGAAAATATTAAAAGATACCTGGAACTGTATTGCTTGTTAATTGATATATATCTACACATTATAGAATGTGAACAGAATATAGAACTAGAAAAAGAAATATCTGATAAAAATATAAAAATAATAACTTACATCAACAATACCATTTCGATGTTAAAAAATAACGGTATGAAAGATTAGTTCTATTTCCATTTAATAATTGGTCATTTTTTGAACAAAATGTTATATTATTTATCGTAAAACTAACATTTACAAGTATTTTTTTAAAGATATAGCTGCGTTTAAAAAAAATTAACTTTTCATTTGTTTAAAAATAATACTTCGACTTTCCAGAACAAATGCAAAAAAAATATCTTTTTACTTATTTAAAAATAATATTTAGACTTTCCTAAACAAAATCATAAATTTGTTACCATTCTGTAAAACACATATTCAGATATTGTGTTTTATTATTTATACTTACGTTTGCTATCATAGTTATTATATATAATTTTTTACACAGAGAATATTTTTAATATTATGTTTTCTGGAAAACTCAGAGAAAACTTAGGTTTTTCTGTTGATTTCTTCATTGCAATGACGAGAAAGCAAAAACCAGCTAAAGTCTGCAATAATGTTATTGTTCACACGAGTGGTAAAAATTTTTTCCGCCAGATGATGCATTTTCCTTCACTGAACGTGAATACTGGTGGTATGGGTTATTTGTTAGTGTATTTTTTTTTTTTTTTTAGTATTTTAGAGAAGGTTTTTAATAATTACTTGTGTTGCAAAATAATTTTCTGCTAAAATCAACTAGGTTCCAGATTGATACTTTTGTGTGTGAACTGTAATATTATTACCAATACCTTCTACACGTAAATAAGAAGTGTAAAGGAGACTTGTTTGAGTATAATGTTAGATTCCTCTATGTCATTCGAGCCATTGGTAATTGTTCTGCAGCAAAACTATTGTATTGTATCTTGTTCATTATAAATTTATTGAACCACCATCCCTTAATATATCAATTAAGACGTCTTTATTAATAAATTGTTTAATTGGCAGAGATAGTTATCGGCATTTTGTTCAGAAGTTATAAACATATTGAACCAGTTTTAATTTAAAAAATTTGTAGTGCCTAAATCAGTAACTATGTCAGCAAAAACTTTTCCATCTTGCTAGCCGGTATTTGTAATTTAATTTTTTTTCTAGAAAATTACTTCTAGCATTATAGAATAAGTAATTTGCATTTTATTCCTATCATTGTGATAAATAAACACCATATAAGGAAACAGCAGATGGTTCCAGTACTTGTACAGGTTGCGGCTGAAAGACCTGTCCTGTTTGAGAGCAGCGTGTAGTAGACAGCGACATCGTAGAATGGTGGGGGGCATGTCCTTGAACAGCTGCATACGTGCCATTTGCAGTGTACGCCATGGCGTGGTCAGGTGAACATCGCGCTTTTGTCGTAGAGCAGTTTATTCAAAACGGCGGTTCACCGATTACTACTCAACGTGCCATCCGCACTCACTTCGCCATCGGTCGACATGATCCTGTTCCTGATAAGAAAACAATTTATTCGTGGGTGTCAAATTTTCGAGATACAGGTTCTGCATTGAAACGGAAACCTCAAGGTCGACGACGGACTGCTACAGGCCTGGCAAATGTTGCTGCAGTGAGAGGGAGAGCTTCAGTTCAACAATCTCCTGAACGTTCCGCAAGAAAACATGCGGTAGCCTTGCGTTTATCTGATCGAAGTGTGAGAAGAATCTTGCATCGAGATTTGAACATGCATCCCAACAAGATTGTATTGGTGCAAGAACTTAGTGGAAGAGATTACGAAGTCCGTTCAACATTGTGTCAAGACATGCTTCGGAACAGTCACCGAGAAGATGTTATGTTTTCAGATGAAGCACATTTTCATCCGACAGGTACAGTAAACAAACAAAATTGCAGGTTCTGGGCTGAGAACAACCCCCAGGAAAACCATCAACAACCCCTTCACAGTCCCAAAGTAACCGTGTGGAGTGCTGTTTTTAATTTTGGTGTCATTGGTCCGTTTTTTTTTAAAGAAAATGGTGTGACTGTTACTGTAAACAGCAATCGCTACTGCACCATGCTTCGTGACTTCCTACAGCCAAAACTACGCGACCTGTTTGATGACCTTGACAACGTGTGGTTCCAACAAGATGGTGCCACAGCCCACACAACACGTCAATCGATGACATTGGTGAGGGAAATGTTCCCTAGGCATTACAAATTATAAGGAGGATCTCAGAAATGCAATATTGCGTAGAGTCACCTACAAAGTTTTTGTAGACCTTCCGACACAAGAAGAAACATTATTATGTTTGGTATATGTATGTAAAATATACTTAAATATTGATTTTGACAATCACTATTACAATAAAGTTTTAAAGTCATTATTTTTAAATAATATAATTTCAAGATTTGCATCTAATGCAAACTTAGAAAATTTATATAAAAACGCAACTGCATCTGAATTTACTAAAAAAACTCACATTTGCATGAGAGTAGATGTAAGTTCAGGAAGTCTCCATTTGTTTCAAGAACTTGAAACAATAGCTAATCATCTGCAAACTATAAATACATTTCAGGATGCTAGTAGTCTAGTTGATTTACCAAAAGCAAAAATAAAAAATAATGTTCTTCGTGAGTTGAAAAAAAATATGGTGTTAAAATAACATTTTGACCAACTTATGAATCTTTCACAAAAGTAAATAACACCATACAGTATCTAACACAAGAATCGTACTAAGAGTTCTTTGTTAAAAAATGGAGAAATACACTGATAAATGACATTGATAAATTAAACAATTTAAGAAAGTTAAAATATTTATTTAAATATGCTAGTATTTTTTGCAGTTAAAAACTATTTCAGTTTGACTTTCTTTCTTTAATGGAATGTCAGGAACCTGCGAAAAATATCGCCACCTTAGTGGTTGAATTTCGATACATGGTCGCAGTTTAAGAAGTTCTTTAAGGATCGCTAGCTGTTGCACATCTGGACTAAGCACACGTTGAGAATTCTGCTGTTGCAAATCTGGACTCTACACCCATTGAGAATTCTGCTGGGTAACTGTATCGGGATGCTGCACATCTGGCCATTTAAAAATCTGGTGAGTCACTGTATCTGGAATTATAGGTATTATAGTTGTCAGCTTGCTACAATTATCTATAATATCGTTGCCAATTTTAAGGCTTCTTCGGTAAAACGAATTCAATCTTGATATTAATTGGGATAAGTAGCTTGAGCCCCTTTTTTATTTTAATTAACTTTCGATAAAGAGATTCATCTGTGGAGGAACATCATGTATCATTATTTTCGTCACCGAACATCTGATTTTACGCAAGGCATAACTGGAGAATTATAATGTGCATTTTGGAAATTCCATTCTTCGCCACTATTCCATCCACTATGGGACAGTTGATTTCAAAATTTGTTAAATCTGCCACTATCACATCCACTATGGGACAATTGATTCAAAAAGTTATTAACTTTGCCACTATTAAATCCACTATGGGACAATTGATTCAAAAGATGTTTATTCTATCACATGATTTTTCATTATAATAGACAATTTTCATAATATGATTCTTCAAAGCGAAGTTCTGGATTAAATGTGCTGAACCTTCTTCTCTGAAATTCATATGTAACTAATATGATGCTGTTTCCTTGAAATTATTGTAGAACAATTCATGTGTCTAATATTACCCATACATTTCTTTCATTGCGTCCTGTTTATTTGGAAAAGATAATTAAATCTGCTTTAATCTTTTATTTGCCTCGTTTGGCTAGAAATGGAAAAATAGACTGATAAATGACATTGAAAAATTAAATCAATTAAAAAATTTAAATATTTATTTAAAAATGCTAGTATTTTTTGTTCAGTTTGACATTCTTTTTTTTCTTTTAATGGAAAGTCAGGTACCTGAGACAAATATCGCCACCCTTGGTGTTTGAATTTCGATACCTGGTCGCCATTTAAGAAGATCTTTAACGATTGCTGACCACCTGATTGTTGCACATCTGATTGTTGTACATCTAATTGTTACCCATCTTGTCACAGTTAAAGAAGTTCCTTAAGGATCGTTGACCGTTGCAATATGATTGTTGCACATCTGGTTATTAAAAACCTGAGTAACTATCTGGAACTACGGGTTTTAGAGTTGTTAACTTACTACAATTATCTTATCATATCCTTGCAAATTTTTAAGGCTTCTTCAGTAAACCGAATTTAATTTTGGTAACTGGAATTTGCAGCTTGACCTTATATTGACTGAAGTAACTTTCGTTAAAAAGATTCATCTCTGGAGAAATAACCTGTATCATTACTATCTTTACCCCACATATGATTGCCCATCGTAGCCGTGTCAGTGTTTAAGTCTGCTGTGTCGATACAAACATCATCGTAATTGTAGGAATTAAGAGGTGCATTCGGCATAGAAGTAGACATGTATGGTGGCGAAGTTGTAGTGTTATAATATTCTGAAGGCGAAACTGGAGAATTATAATGTGCATTTTGGTAATTCCGTCCTTCACCACTATTCCATCGACTATAGGACAATTGATTCAAAAAGTGGTTAATTCTATGACATGTTTTTTCATTAGAATTTACAATTTTTATAATATAATTCTTTAAAGCGAGTTTCTGCTCTCGAAAAGATTAATGTATAAGCATACATTTTTAGCTTACTAATTTTAGGTATTGCTAAGTCACACAACCATTGAATTAAATGTGCTGAACCTTCCTTTCTAGAATTCATGAGCAGCTGATATGCTGCTGCTTTTTTTAGTGAATATTGCATCACGAATAATATGTCTAATATTACCATACATTTCTTTCATTGTGTCATATTTACTTGGAAAAGATAATTGAAACTGCCTAATCTTTTCTTTGCCTCGTTTGGTTAGAAATTGAGAAATACACTCATAAATTACATTAATAAATCAAAAACTAAAAACAAATTTTTATATTTATTTAAAATATGTTAGTATATTTTTCTGTTAAAAACTATTTCATTTTGACTTTCTTTTTTTAAATGAAATGTCAGGAACCTGTGAAAAATATTGCCACCTTGGTTATTGAATTTCGATACCTGGTCGCCGTTTAGAAGTTCTTTAAGGATCGCTGGTTGTTGCACATCTGGACTCTGCACCCGTTGAGAATTCTGCTGGGTAACTGTGTCTGGAACTACAGGCTGTTGCACACCTGGTTGCCATTTAAAAAGTTCTTTAAGGATCGCTGACCGTTGCACATCTGATTGTTTCACATCTGGTAGTTGAAAAACCTAAGTAACTGTATCTGGATGATGCACATCTGGTTGTTGAAAAACTTGAGTAACTCTATGCGGAGCTAAAGGTTTTAGAGTTGTTAACTTACTACTATTGTCTATCATATCCTTGCCAATTTTTAAGGCTTCTTCAGTAAAACGAATTTCAATTTGGTAATTTGGAATAAGTAGCTTGACCTTCTTTTGATTGAAGTAACATTCGATAAGAAGATTAATCTCTGGAGGAATATCCTGTATCATTACTTTCGTTACCCCACATCTGATTGCCCGTCGTAGCCATTTCAGTGTTTAAGTCTGCTGTGTCGATACAAACAAACATCATCGTAATAGTTGGAATTAAGAGGTGCATAGGGCATAGAAGTAGACATGCATGTGGCGAAGTTGTAGAGTTATAATTTTCTGAAGGCGAAACTGGAGAAATATAATGTGCAGTTTAGTAATTCCATTCTTCACCACTATTCCATCGACTATAGGACAATTGATTCAAAAAGTGGTTAATTCTTTTACATGTTTTTTCATTAGAATTTACAATTTTTATAATATGATTCTTCAAAGCGAGTTTCTGCTCTCGAAAAGGATTCATGTATAAGCATACATTTTTTAGCTTTATAACTTTAGGTATGGCTACGTCACACAACCATTGAATTAAATGTGCTGAACCTTCTTTTCTAGAATTTATGAGCAGCTGATATGCTGCTGCTTCTTTAATGAATATTGTAGCAAGATTCATATGTCTAATATTACCATACATTTCTTTCATTGCGTCCTGTTTACTTGGAAAAAAAATATTGGAACAGCCATAATCTTTTCTTTGCCTCATATATATCATTCCAGGCTTAGCGTCTTTCAAGGGTTTTAAGAGGGCAAGTCTCTCAACTCATATTTCGTCCAATAGGGTGAAAATGAAACATACTGCAGCAGTAAGTCCCAATCGGCTGTGATATTCAATACGTACCAAAATATTATCTTCTTTAAGGATGTCCATGGCTCCTTGTAGTACTGTAGGTACGATTATTACTAGTTTAAAACTAAACTGGCGATATGAGTGGCGATACGAAAATTTTGTCCCATATATATACTTAAAACTGGAACATAGTGGAGGGAGGTGGGTGTAGGAAAGTTGGTCATGAGCCACATGCATAAATGCACCACAGTGAAAGGTTACATTTCGGAAAAGACGAGCTTTTAAACCTTTTAATCAATGGTGCATTTTTAACAGACAAAGATGATCGTTTCTATAACAAAAATATTTTTACACATAGAAACTTTATAATACCTTTAGAATCAATATTAGAATATATTTTAAACCGCAGTAATATATGGATAACTCCAGTTAAGGTTACTCAGGTTTTTCAACAACCAGATGTGCAGCAAACAAGATACGGTTACTCAGGTTTTTCTACAAGATGTGCAACAATCAGATGTCCAATGGTCAGTGATCCTGAAGGAATTTCTTAAACTGCAAAAAGATGTGCAGCAAACGGATGTGCAACAATCAGATGTGAAACAATCAGATGTGCAACAATCAGATTTGAAACAATCAGATGTGCAACAATCAGATTTGAAACAATCAGGTGTGAAACAAACAGATGTGCAGTTGTCAGCGATCCTTAAAGAACTTCTTAAACGGCGACCAGGTGTGCAACAGCCTGTATTACCAGACAGAGTTACCCAACCGAATTCTCAACAGGTGCACAGTCCAGATATACAATAACCAGCGATCCTTAAAGATCTTAAATGGCGACTAGTTATCGAATTTCAACCACCAAGGTGGCGATAGTTTTCACAGGTTCCTGACATTCCATTAAAAAAAAGTCAAACAGAAATAGCTCGTATGAAAAATAATACTAGTATTATTCATATAAAATTTAATTTTTTAATTATTGAATTTATCAATATTATTTATCAGTGTATTTTTCCATTTCCAACCCAAACTAGGCAAAGATAATATTTAGAGAGTTTCAATTATCTTTTCCAAGCAAACAGGATTAAATGAAAGAAATGTAGGGTAATATTAGATACATGAATCGTGATACAATTTTCATTTAAGAAAAAGGAATAGCATATCAGCTACTCATGAATTCAATAAAATAAGGTTCAGCACATTTAATTAAATGGTTGTGACATGTATCGATATCTAAAGTTAGAAAACTTAAAAATGTATGCTTATACATTAATAATTTTCGAGAGCAGAACCTGGCTTTGAAGAATCATATTATTCAAATTTGTAAGTTCTAATAAAAAAACATGTAATAGAATTAACCACTTTTTGAATCAACTGTACTATATGGGATAGTGGTGAAGAACGGAATTACCAAACTGCACATTATAATTCTCCAATTTCGACCTCTACAACTTCGATATGTAACATGTCTTCTTCTATGCCCTATGCACCTCTTAATTCCAACTATTTCGATGATGCTTGTATCGACTTAGCAGACTGACATTCAATTTAAAAAAAAAGCCATATTGAAATATTTTGAACAAAAAAATACAAACATATATTACATAAAAATTTGAATTTTTTCAATTTTTTAATTTATCACAAACATTTATCTCTGTATTTTTTCATTTCTTACCAAACGAGACAAGGATAAGAATAAGGCAGTTTCAATAACCTTTTCCAAGTAAACAGGACACAATGAAAGAAATGTACAGTAATATTAGACATAAGAATTGTGAGACAATATTCCTTAAAGAAGCAGCAGCATATCAGCTGCTCATGAACACTAGAAAAGAAGGTTCAGCATATTTTATTCAATGGTTGTGTGATGTAATCATACCTAAAATTAAGAGTGCTTAAAAATGTATGCTAATACATTAATAATATTCGAGAGCAAAACCTCGCTTTGAAGAATCATACTATTAAAAATTGTCAATTCTAAAGAAAAAACATTTGCAGAATTAATTACTTTTTGAATCAACTGTCCTACAGTGGACGAAATAGTGATGAAGAACGGAATAACAAAAGTGCACATTACAATTCTCCAGTTTCGTCTTCAGAATATTATAACTCTACAACTTCGCCACCATACATGTCTACTTCTATGCCATTTGCACCTCTTAATTCCAACTATTACGATGCTGTTTGTATCGACACAGCAGACTTAAACACTAACATCGCTTTACGGGCAATCAGATGTGGGATAACGAAAGTATTGATATAGGATATTCCTCCAGAGATAAATCTCTTTATCGAAAGTTACTACAATCAAAAGACGGACAAGCTGCCAATTCCAATTACCAAAATGAAATTCGTGTTACCGAAGGAGCCTTAAAAATTGCCAATGATATGATAGACAATTGTAGTAAGTTAACAACTCTAAAACCTGTAGTTTCAGATAGAGTTACTCAGGTTTTTCAACAACCAGATGTGCAGCATCCAGATACAGTTATTCAAGTTTTTCAACAACCAGATGTGCAGCAATTAGATGTACAACCACCAGATGTGCAACAATCAGATGTACAACAACCACATGTGCAACAATCTGATGTAAAACATTCAAATATGTAACTGTCAGCTATCCTTAAAGAACTTCTTAAACGGTGACCAGTTGCACAACATCCTGTTGTTCCAGACAGAGTTACCCAGCAGATATCTCAACAGGTGCAGACTCCAGATGTACAACAGCCAGCAATCCTAAAAGAACTTCTTAAACGACGACCAGGTATCGAAATTCAACCACCAAGGTGACGATATTTTTCACAGGATCCTGACATTCCATAAAAAAGTCGAACTGAAATAGTTTTAAACAGAAAAAATACTAGCATTATTCTAATAAAATTTCCATTTTTTAATTTATTTAATTTATCAATGTCATGTATCACTGTATTTTTCCATTTCCAACCAAACAAGGCAAAGATAAGATTAAGGAAGTTTCAATTACCCTTTTCAAGTAAACAGGGCGCAATGAAAGAAATGTATGGTAATATTAAACACATTAATTGTGATACAATATTCATTAAAGAAGCTGCAGCATTTCAGCTGCTCCTGAATTATAGAAAAGAAGTTTCAGTACATATAAATGAATGTTTATGTGACGTAAACATACCTAAAGTTGGAAAGCAAAAAAAAAATATGGATGCTTATATATAACTGCTTTTCGTGAGCAGAACCTCGCTTATTATAAAAATTGTAAATTCTAATGAAAAAAAAAAATGTGATAGTATTTAACACTTTTTGAATCAAATGTCCTATTGTGGATGGAATAGAGGTAAAGAACCGAATTTCCAAAATTCACATCATAATTCTCCAGTTTCGCCTTCAGAAAATTATAACTCTACAACATCGCCACCAAACATGTCTACATCTATGCCCTATTCACCTCTTAATTCCAACTAATTCGATGATGTTTGTATCGGCACAGCAGACTTAAACACTGACAAGGCTACGATGGGCAATCAGATGTGGGGTAAAAATTTAATGATACAGGATATTCCTCCAGAGATGAATGTTTTGATCGAAAATTACTTCAAACAAAATAAGGTAAAGCTAAAAATTCCAATTACCAAAACGAAATTCCCCTTATCTGAAGTAGCCTTAAATATTGGCAAGGATATGATAGTAAACTGTAGTAGGTTAACAACTCTAAAGCCTGTAGTTTTAGATAGAGTTATTCAGCTTTTTCAACAACCAGATGTGCATCATCCAGAGACAGTTACTCAGATTTTTCAATAACGAAATTTGCAACAATCAGATGTACAACAAGAACATGTACAAAAAATCACATGTGAACCAATCTTATGTGCAATCATCAAATATGCAATGGTCAGCTATCCTTAAAGAACTTCTTAACTGCGACCAGGTATCGTAATTCAACCACAAAGGTTGCGATATATTTCACAGGTTCCTGACATTCCATTTAAAAAAAGGGAACCTGAAAAAGTTTTAAACAGAAAAAAATATATAAATATTTTAATTAAATATTTTAATTTTTTAAATTATTAATTAATCAATGTCACTTATCACAATTTTTGCATTTCAAAACAAACTAGGCTTAGATAAGATTAAGACAATTTCAATAACATTTTCCAAGTAAACAGGATGCAATGAAAGAAATTTATAGTAATATTAAACATATAAATCGTGATACAATATACATTAAAAAGCAGCAGCATATCAGCTGCTCATGAATCCTAGAAAATAATGTTTTAGCAAATATAATTCAATGGTTGTGTGACGTAGCCATACCTAAAGTTATAAAGTTGAAAAATGTATGTAATTTTCGAGACCAGAACCTCGCTTTGAAGAACCATATTAAAAAAAGTAATAAATTATATTGAAAAAACATGTGATAGAAATAACTACTTTTTAAATCAATTGTCCTATTGTGGATGCAATAGTTGTGAAGAACGAAATTACCAAAATGCACGTTATAATTCTACAAATTCGCCTTCAGAAAATTATAATTTTACAAGTTCGTCACCATACATGTCTACTTCTATGCCCTATGCAACTCTTAATTACAAGTATTACGATTATTTTTGTATCGACACAGCAGACAAACAATAAAATGGCTACGACGGACAATCAAATGTGGGGTAACGAAAGTAATGATACAGGATATTCCTCCAGAGATAAATCTCTTTATGGAAACTTACTTCAATCGAAATAAGGACAAGCTACCAATTCCAATTATCAAAATGAAATTCGTGTTACCGAAAAAGCCTTCAAAATTGCCAATGATATTATAGACAATTGTAGTAAGTTAACAACTCTAAAACCTGTAGTTCCAGATAGAAATATCTAGTTTTTCAACAACCAGATGTGCAAATATCAGATGTGCAACGTTTAGCAATCCTTAAGGATATTTTTAAACTGCGACAAGATGTGAAACAATCAGATGTGCAACAATCAAATGTGCAAAAATCAGATGTGCAACAATCAGGTATGAAACAGATATGAAACAATCACATGTGCGATGGTCAGTGATCCTTAATGTACTTCTTAAAGGGCGACCAGCTGTGCAACAGCTTGTATTTCCTGACACAGTTACCCAGCCGAATTCTATACAGGTGCAGAGTCCAGATTTGCAACCGCCAGCGATCCATAAAAAAACTTCTTAAACAGCGACCAGGTATTGAAATTCAACTACCAAGGTGGCGATATATTTCACAGGTTCCTGACATTCAATTAAAAAAAGTCAAATTGAAATATTTTAAACAAAAAAAATACTAATATATTGTTAATAAAAATTTGAATTTTTTAAATTATTTAATCCACAATGTCATTTATCACTGTATTTTTTCATTTCAATTCAATATAGGCATAGACAAAATTCAAGCATTTTCAATAACCTTTTCCAAGTAAACAGGATGAAATGAGAGAAATGTACGGAAATATTAGACATATGAATCGTAATACAATATTCATTAAAGACGCTGCAGCATATCAGCTGCTCATGAAGTCTTGACAAGAAGGTTCAGCACATATAATTCAATGGTTGTGTGACGTAGCCATACCTATAGTTAGAAAGCTAAAAAATGTATGCTTATACATTAATCTTTTCGAGAGCAGAACCTAGCTTTGAGGAATCATATTATAAAATTGTAAATTCTAAAGAAAAAACATAGGTAAGAATTAACCACTTTTTGAATCAATTGTCCTATAGTTCATGGAATAGTGGTAACGAATGGAATTACCATACTTCAAAATAGAATTCTCCAGATTTGCCTTTATAATATAACTCTACAACTTCGTCACCATACAAGTCTACTTCTATGCCCTATGCACCTCTTAATTCCCAATAATTTGATTATATTTGTATCGACACAGCAGACTGAAACACTACCATGGCTACGACGGACAATCCGATGTGGGGTAACGAAAGTAATGTGACAGGATATTCCTCCAGAGATGAATCTTTTTATCGAAAGTTACTTCCGTCAAAGAAGGTCAAGCTAAAAATTTCAATTACCAAAATGAACATCGTTTTACCAAAGAAGCCTTAAAATTGACAAGGATATGATAGACAATTGCAGTAAGTTAACAACTCTTAAAACCTGTAGTTCCAGATAGAGTTAGAAAGCATTTCAACAACCAGATGTGCAACATCCAGAAAGAGGTACTCAGGTTTTTCAACAACAAGAAGTATAACAATCAGACGTGTAACAACCACATATGCAACAATCTGATGTGCAAAATAAAAATATGCAACAGTCAGCTATCCTTAAAGAACTTCTTAAACGGTGACCAGATGCGCATCATCTTGTAATTCCAGACACAGTTAAACACTAGAATTCCCAATGGGTGCAGAAAGCAGATGTGCAACAGCCAGCGATGATTAAAGAACTTCTTAAACTGCCACCAGGTATCGAAATTCATTCACCAAGGTGGTGAAAAATTTCACAGGTCAATGATATTCCATTAAAAAAAGTCAAACTGAAATAGTTTTTAACAGAAAAAAACACTCGCTTAGTTTAATAAGTATTTTAATTTTCTAAATGAATTATTAATCAATGCCATTTATCACTGTATTCTTCCATTTCTAGCCTAACGAGGCAAAGATAAGATTAAAGAAGTTTCAATTATTTTTTCCAAGTAAACCGGGCGCAATGAAAGAAATGTATGGTAATATTAGACATATTAATTGTGATACAATATTCATTAAAGAAGCTGCAGCATATCAGCTGCTCCTGAATTCTAGAAAATAAGTTTCAGCACATATAAATCAATGTTTGTGTGACATAGCCATACCTAAAGTTAGAAAACAAAATTATAATTTTCCAGATTTCCGTTCAGAAAATTATAACTCTACAACTTCGCCACCATACATGTCTACTCCTATGCCCTACTTCAATCAAAAGAAGGACAAACTACCAATACCAATTACCAAAATGAAATTCGTGCTACCGAAGAAGCCTTAAAAATTGCAAAAATCATATGATAGACAATTGTAGTAAGTTAACAACTCTAAAACCTGTAGTTCCAGATTCAGTTACTCAGGATTTTCAACAACCAGATGTGCAGTATCCATATACATGTTACTCAGGTTTTTCAACAACCACTTGTGCAAATGTCATATGTGCAACATTCAGAGATCCTAAAGGAAGTTTTCAAACTGCGACAAGATGTTCAACAATCAGATGTGCAACAATCAGATGTACAACAATCAGATGTGCAACAATCAGATTTGCAACAATCAGGTGTGAAACAATCAGGTGTGAAACAATCAGATGTTAAACAATCAGATGTGCAACATTCAAGTATGCAACTGTCAGCGATCCATAAAGAACTTCTTAAAAGGCTACGAAGTGTGCAACAGACTGTAGTACCAGACAGAAGTACTCAGCAGAATTCTAAACAGGTGCAGAGTCCAAAAATGAAACAGTCAGCGAAACTTAAAGAACTTCTTAAATTGCGACCAGGTATCGATATTCAACCACTAAGGTTGCGAGATTTTTCACAGGTTCCTGACATTCAATTAAAAACCGAAAGTTAAATCAAAATAGTTGTTAAAAAAACATATTTTAAATAAATATTTTTTAAGAATTTTAAATCATTTAATTTATCAATGTCATTTATCACTGTATTTTTTCATTTCCAACCAAAACAGGCATATATTAAGATAAAGGCATTTTCAATTATCTTTTCGAAGCAAACAGGATGCAATGAAAGAAATGTATGGTAATATTAGACATGTGAATCGTGATGTAACATTCATTAAAGAAGCAGCAGCATATCAGCTGCTCATGAATTCTAGAGAAGAAGGTTCAGCACATATAATTCAATGGTTGTGTGACTTAGCTATACCTAAAGTTAGAAAGCAAAAAAAATGTATGCTTATACATTAATCCTTTTCGAGTGCAGAACCTCGCTTTAAAGGAACACATTATAAGAAATGTAACTTCTAATAAAAAAACTTGTGATATAATTAACCACTTATTGAATCAATGGTCCTATAGTGGATGGAATACTGGTGAAAAGGAATTACGAAAAAAATACATTATAATTATCCAGTTTTGCCTTAAAAAAACTAACTCTACCACTTCGCCACCATACATGTCTACTTCTATGCCCTATGCAACTCTTAATTCCAACTAATTTGATGGTATTTGTACGACACAGAAGACGTGAACGCTATCATGGCTACGATGGGCAATCATATGTGGGGTAACGAAAGTAATGATACAGGATATTCCTCCAGAGATGAATATCTTTATCGAAAGTTACTTCAATGAAAAGGACATGCTACCAATTCCAAATATCAAAATGAAATTCGTGTTACCGAAGAAACCTTCATATTTGCCAATGATATGATAGACAATTGTAGTAAGTTAACAACTCTAAAACCTGTAGTTCCAGATAGAGATACTCAAGTTTTTCAACAACCAGATGTGCAAAAATCAGATGTTCAACGTTTAGCGATCCTTAAGCAACTTTTTAACCTCTTCAGCCCTGATTTTTTTTTTAATTCACGCTAGCCTAAATGTACGCTATTCTGTACACAGATTTTTCAAAGATTAAATGAACACATAAATACCATTTCATATTTCAAAACTCAATGGACACTATTATGTACATCCTTCGTCTAAGGTAAATTATAAAGATCTGCCATCTGTTGGCAGAAACAAAAATTAGATTGGGTTATGTTGGCCGTCGTGCCGATGTGGTTTGCGGCAGCCATCTGTCCTAGAGTTTTGGAACTGCTTTTACAAATAAAATTTTTAGAAACAACTATAATCTGTTATAATATATTTTATTATAAGGAATCAAGGTTTTTATATTTGATGGTACCTTTGTCACAGTTTACTTCTATTATTTACAAAGCAGTATCAAATTTTCATGTACAGTATTATGTACATTCAGTCTCAATGATTGTAAGTTGTAATTATTAAGTGTTATTTTTAAGGGACTGATTTCCTATTTGGGATTCCCCATTTTATTTTACTGATTTCCAATATGTGATCCCCCTTTTTCGAGGGCAGTTTATATCATCAACTGGTGGTTCCTCTATTTTGTTACTTCTAGAGCTACACGAATGTAAGGTGGTGTGTTAGTAGTTCAGAGTATTTGAATGTCGCTCGAGTTGAGTTGAGTTATTTGAGTAGTTTACAATGCCCCGTGGACAGTTATCAGCTGAGCAAATCCTTGATCTAATAGAAAGTGGTGATATTTCAGACTTAGAATGTGTAAGTAGCGATGAAAATGAGGATTTACATGTGGAAGGTGCAGAGAGAGTTGGAGAAAGTGATGAAGTTGCAAGCGAAGATGAAGATGATGAAAACATCCTTCCAGTACCGGTACTTCAAGAGGCAGTTCCAGAGGCAGGTGACACACAACGAGCTAGAGAACTTCTAGAGATAACTACAAGAAAAGGTAACATTTAATGGCAAAGGTCTATTTTCACAACAAGAGAACCACCCGAATTTGCAAGGGCAGATCAACAACCAGTTTTGACACCATATGAATATTTCGAAAGATACATTCCAAAAAAATTTTATGATGATGCAGCTAGCTTTACCAACATATATGCTCTCCAGGAAGATCATGATAAATTCAAGCCAGTCACACCTGCAGAAATAGAAATTTGTTTTGGTCTGCACATTGCAACAGGGTGCCTGAACTTTCCAAGGATAAAAATGTACTGGGAAACTGTGTTAGGGATAGGACTGTTTCAAGAAAGCATGACACGAGACAGATTCTTCCAAGTCAGAAACAATCTTCACATTTTAAATAATAGGGAAAAACCTGATGGTTTTTGTGATGTGTTTTGGAAGGTTAGGCCAATTTATGATGTGCGCAGGCGATGCTTGGATTTAGATGTTGAACAAGAGCTTGCTATTGATGAACAAATGATTCCTTTTACGGGAAACATTTCTGCCAAGCAATACATAAAAGGCAAGCCGAATCCATGGGGGATCAAAAATTTTTTGTTGTGTGGCAAATCTGGTGTAGCCTATGATTTTAGTTTGTTTGAGGGTAACGCAAGCATATTCGATCTTTCCATCGTAAAACATTTCGGCTTGGGAACAGCTGTTGTTGTGAAGTTGTGTGAGAGACTAGACAAACCAGGACACATACTGTGTTTCGACAACTGGTTTACATCCTACAATTGGCTCCAAATTTTGAAAGCAAAAATTATTTTTGCTGGAGGTACAATTAGGGAAAATCGTTTTGTGAAGCCACCATTCTCCACTGACAAAGTTATGAAGAAACAACATGGGAGAGGATGCTCTGAAGAATTGGTGAGCGAAGAGAAAGATGTCGTACTGTGCAAGTGGATGAACAACCGAACAGTGGCCTTAGCTTCCAATTACCTCGGAATAGGGTCCGAGGACAGTGTTCGCAGGTACAAGACGTCTAAAAGCTACATACAGGTGCAAAGGCCAGAAATAATCAAAGTTTACAACTCTGTGATGGGCGGTGTGGATTTGTATGATCGGTTTATCAGTACATATAGAATCTACCTGAGGTCAAGGAAATGGACTCTTCGGATGATTTTTCATGCCGTGGACATGGCGTTGGTGAACTCCTGGCTGGAGTATGTTCGTGACTGCAAGGAGAAACACATTCCTCCCAAGAACATTTTGGATCAGTTGGCATTCAGACTGCAAGTTGTTGACACTTTGCTGAAGGTTGAGAAGACAGTCGCAAGAAAAAGGGGAAGGCCATCTGCAGAAAATGAAGCGAATCGTCCTCCAACTACGCCACCGACAAGGCAGGAAAGACCTCCAAATGTGAATGTACAACGCGACAGTGTCGATCATGTACCAGTGCACGACAACAAGAAGGAGCCAACGCGCTGCAAAAACCCCAAGTGCATCAACAAATTCAGATCTCACATTTTGTGTAAGAAATGTAAGGTTCATTTGTGTCTTACACGTGGCAGAAATTGTTTTGAGGCCACTGCGACCAGATGTACAACAATCAGATTTGCAACAATCAGGTGTGAAACAATCAGATGTGCAATGGTCAGCGATCCTTAATGTACATCTTAAACAGCGACTGGTTGGCAACAGCCTGTAGTTCAAATACAGTACCACAACAGAATCCTCAACAGGTACAGAGTCCAGATGTGCAAAGTCCAGCGATCCTTAAAGAACTTTTTTAACGAAGACCAGATGCGCAATATATTGTAGTTCCAGACACAGTTACACACTAGAATGCTCAATGGGTGCAGAAAGCAGATGTGCAACAGCCAGCGATGAATAAAGAACTTCTTAAACTGCCACCAGGTATCAAAATTCATTCACCAAGGTGGTGAAAAATTTCACAGTTTAATGATATTCCATTAAAAAAAGTCAAACTGAAATAGTTTTTACAAGAAAAAAATACTCGCTTAGTTTAATAAGTATTTTAATTTTCTAAATGAATTACTAATCAATGCCATTTATCACAGTATTTTTCCATTTCTAGCCTAACGAGGCAAAGATCAGATTAAAGAAGTTTCAATTATTTTTTCCAAGTAAACCGGGCGCAATGAAAGATATGTATGGTAATATTAGACATATTAATTGTGATACAATATTCATTAAAGAAGCTGCATCATATCAGCTGCTCCTGAATTCTAGAAAATAAGTTTCAGCACATATAAATCAATATTTCTGTGACATAGCCATACCTAAAGTTAGAAAGCAAAAAAATGAATGCTTATACATAAATCCTTTTCGAGAGCAGAACCTCGGTTTGAAGAATCATATTATAAAAACTATAAATTCTAATGAAAAAACATGTGTACGAATTAACCACTATTTGAATCAAATGTCCTATAGTGGAAGGAATAGTGGTGATGAATGGAACTACCATACAGCACATTATTATTTTCCAGATTTCCCTTCAGAAAATTATAACTCTACAACTTCGCCACCATACATGTCTACTTCTATGCCCTATGCAACTCTTAACTCCAACTATTACGATGATGACTGTATCGACACAGCAGATTTAAACACTAACACGGCTACGACGGCAATCAAATGTGGGGTAACGAAAGTAATGATACAGTATATTCCACCAGATATAAATCTCTTTATCGAAAAATACTTCAATCAAAAGAAGGACAAACTACCAATACCAATTACCAAAATGAAATTCGTGCTACCGAAGAAGCCTTAAAAATTGCAAAAATTATATGATAGACAATTGTAGTACGTTAACAACTCTAAAACCTGTAGTTCCAGATTCAGTTACTCAGGATTTTCAACAACCAGATGTGCAGCACCCATATACAGTTACTCAGGTTTTTCAACAACCACATGTACAAATGTCATATGTGCAACATTAAGCGATCCTAAAGGAAGTTTTTAAACTGCAACAAGATGTTCAACAATCAGATGTGCAACATTCAAATATGCAACTGTCAGCGATCCATAAAGAACTTCTTAAAAGGCTACCAAGTGTGCAACAGACTGTAGTACCAGACAAAAGTACTCAGCAGAATTCTAAACAGGTGCAGAGTCCAGAAGTAAAACAGTCAGCGATCCTAAAAAACTTCTTAAATTGCAACCAGGTATCGATATTCAACCACTAAGGTTGCGATTTTTTTCACAGGTTCCTGATATTCAATTAAAAACCGAAAGTTAAATCAAAATAGTTGTTACAAAAAAAACATTTAAAGAAATATTTTTTAAAAATTTTAATTCATTTAATTTATCAATATCATTTATCACTGTATTTTTCCATTTCCAACCTAAACAGGCATATATTAAGATAAAGGCATTTTCAATTATCTTTTCGAAGCAAACAGGATGCAATGAAAGAAATGTATGGTAATATTAGACACGTGAATCGTGATGTAACATTCATTAAAGAAGCAGCAGCATATCAGCTGCTCATGAATTCTAGAGAAGAAGGTTCAGCACATATAAATCAATGGTTGTGTGACTTAGCTATACCTAAAGTTAGAAAGCAAAAAAAAATGTATGCTTATACATTAATCCTTTTCGAGAGCAGAACCTAGCTTTAAAGGATCACATTATAAGAAATGTAACTTCTAATGAAAAAACGTGATATAATTAACCACTTTTTGAATCAATGGTCCTTTAGTGGACGGAATTCTGGTGAAAAAAGGAATTACGAAAAAAATACATTATAATTATCCAGTTTCGCCTTAAAAAAACTATAACTCTACAACTTCGCCACCATACATGTCTACTCCTATGCCCTATGCAACTCTTAATTCCAACTATTACGATTATTTTTGTATCGACACAGCAGACTTAAACAATAAAATGGCTACGATGGCCAATCATATGTGGGGTATCGAAAGTAATGATACAGGATATTCCTCCAGAGATGAATCTCTTTATCGAAAGTTACTTCAATCAAAAGGACATGCTACTAATTCCAATTATCAAAATGAAATTCGTGTTACCGAAGAAACCTTCATATTTGCCTATGATATAATAGACAATTGTAGTAAGTTAACAACTCTAAAACCTGTAGTTCCAGATAGAGTTACTCAAGTTTTTCAAAAACCAGATGTGCAAATATCAGATGTGCAACATTTAGCGATCCTTAAGGAACTTTTTAAACTGCGACAAGATGTGCAACAATCAGATTTGCAACAATCAGGTGTGTAATAGTCAGATGTGAAACAATCACATGTGAAACAATCAGATGTGCAATGGTCAGCGATCCTTAATGTACTTCTTAAACAAAGACCAGGTGTGCAACAGCCTGTAGTTCCAGACACAGTTACACAGCAGAATTCTCAACAGGTGCAAAGTCCTGATGAGCAACAGCCAGCGATCATAAAAGAACTTCTTAAACGGCGACCAGGTATCGAAAATTCAACCACAAAGGTGGCGATATTTTACACAAGTTCTTGACATTCATCAAAAAAAGTCAAATTCAAAAATTAAAAAAATACTAACATAGTTTTTTTAAATTATTTAATTTATCTATGTCATTTATCACTGTATTGTTCCATTTCATTTTCCAAGTAAACAGGACACAATGAAATAAATGTACGGTAATATTAGACACATGAATCGTAATACAATATTCATTAAAGAAGCTGCAGCATATCAGCTGCTCATGAATTCTTGACAAGAAGGTTCAGCACATATAATTCAATGGTTGTGTGAAGAAGCCATACCTAAAGTTAGAAAGCTAAAAAAATTTATGCTAATACATTAATCCTTTTCGAGAGCAGAACCTCGCTTTGAAGAATCATATTATAAAAATTGTAAATTCTAAAGAAAAAACATGTGTAAGAATTAACCACTTTTTTAATCAATTGTCCTATAGTTGATGGAATAGTGGTAACGAATGGAATTATCATACTGCACAATATAATTATCCAGATTTGCCTTAAGAAAATTATAACTCTACCACTTCGTCACCATACAAGTCTACTTCTATGCCCTATGCACCTCTTAATTCCAACTAATTTGATGATATTTGTATCGACACAGAAGACGTGAACACTATCATGGCTAGGACGGGCAATCAGACGTGGGGTAACGAAAGTAATGATACAGGATATTCTGCCAAAGATGAATATCTTTATCGAAAGTTACTTCAATCAAAAGGTCATGCTACCAATTCCAATTATCAAAATGAAATTCGTGTTACCGAAGAAACCTTCATATTTGCCAATGATATGATAGACAATTTTAGTAAGTTAACAACTCTAAAACCTGTAGTTCCAGATAGAGATACTCAAGTTTTTCAACAACCAGATGTGCAAATATCAGATGTGCAACGTTTAGCGATCCTTAAGCAACTTTTTAAACTGCGACAAGATGTGCAACAATCAAATTTGCAACAATCAGGTGTGAAACAATCAGATGTGCAATGGTCAGCGATCCTTAATGTACATCTTAAACAGCGACAGGTTGGTAACAGCCTGTAGTTCAAATACAGTACCACAACAGAATCCTCAACAGGTACAGAGTCCAGATTTGCAATGTCCAGCGATCCTTAAAGAACTTTTTTTTAACGGAGACCAGTTATCGAAAATTCAACCACCAAGGTGGCGATATTTTTCACATGTTCTTAACATTCATTTAAAAAAAAAAAGTCAAATTAAAATATTTTTAACAAAAAAAACATATTTTAAATACAAAATTTGAATCTTATAAATTATTTCATTTATCAATGTCATTTGTCACTATACGTTTCCATTTCAAATCAAACGAGGCATATATCAAATTAAGGCAGTTTCAATAACCTTTTCCAAGTAAACATAATGCAATGTAAGAAATGTACGGTAATATTAGACATATGAATCGTAATACAATCATCATTAAAGAAGCTGAAGCATATCAGCTGCTCATGAATTCTAGACAAGAAGGTTCAGCACATATAATTCGATGGTTGTGCGACGTAGCCATACCTACAGTTAGAAAAATAAAAAATGTACGCTTATACATTAATCCTTTTCGAAAGCAGAACCTCGCTTTGAAGAATCATATTATAAATATTGTAAATTCTAAAGAAAAAACATGTGTAAGAATTAACCACTTTTTGAATCAATTGTCCTATAGTTAATGGAATAGTGGTAACGAATGGAATTACCATACTGCACAATATAATTCTTCAGATTTGCCATAAGAAAATTATAAATCTACAACTTCGTCACCATACAAGTCTACTTCTATGCCCTATGCACCTCTTAATTCCAAATAATTTGATGATATTTGTATTGACACACCAGACAGACAATCCGATGTGGGGTAACGAAAGTAATGAGACAGGATATTCCTCCAGAGATGAATCTTTTTGTCGAAAGTTACTTCAAAAGAAGGTCAAGCTAAAAATTTCAATTACCAAAATGAACATTGTTTTACCGAAGAAGCCTTAAAATTGACAAGGATATGATAGACAATTGTAGTAAGTTAACAACTCTTAAAACCTGTAGTTCCAGATAGAGTTAGAAAGCATTTCAACAACCAGATGTGCAACATCCAGGTAGAGGTACTCAGGTTTTTAAACAAGATGTGCAACAATCAGATGTGTAACAACCACATATGTAACAATCTGATCTGCAACATTCTAATGTGCAACGATCAGCTATCCTTAAAGAACTTCTTAAACGGCGACCAGATGCGCAACATCTTGTAGTTCCAGACACAATTACACATCAGAATTCTCAACGGGTGCAGAGAGCAGATGTGCAACAGCCAGCAATAATTAAAGAACTTCTTAAACGGCCACCAGGTATCAAAATTCATTCACCAAGGTGGTGAAAAATTTTACAGGTTAATGACATTCCATTAAAAAATAGTCAAACTGAAATAGTTTTTAACAGAAAAAAAAACTCGCTTAGTTTAATTAAATATTTTATTTTTCTAAATTATTAACTAATCAATGCCATTTATCACTGTATTTTTCCATTTCTAGCCAAACGTGGCAAAGATAAGATTAAGGAAGTTTCAACTATCTTTTCCAAGTAAACAGAGCGCAATTATAGAAATGTTTGGTAATATTAGACATATCAATTGTGATACAATTATCATTAAAGTAGCAGCAGAATATCAGCTGCTCCTGAATTCTAGAAAAGAAGTTTCAGCACATATAAATCAATGTTTGTGTGACATAGCCATACATTAAGTTAGAAAGCAAAAAAATAAATGCTTATACATAAATCCTTTTCGAGAGCAGAACATCGGTTTTTTAAGAATCATATTATAACAATTATAAATTCTAACGAAAAAACATGTGTAAGAAATAACAACTATTTGAGTCAAATGTCCTATTGTGGAAGGAATAATGGTGATGAATGGAACTACCATTCAGCAGATTATAATTTTCCAGATTTGCCTTCAGAATAACTCTACATCTTCGCCACCATACATGCCTACTTCTATGCCATATGCAACTCTTAATTCCAACTATTACGATGATGATTGTATCGACACAGCAGATTTAAACACTAACATGACTACGACGGGCAATCAAATGTGGGGTAACGAAAGTAATGATACAGTATATTCCACCAGATATAAATCTCTTTATCGAAAAATACTTCAATCAAAAGAAGGGCAACCTACCAATACCAATTACCAAAATGAAATTCGTGTTACCGAAGAAGCCTTAAAAATTGCAAAAATCATATGATAGACAACTGTAGTACGTTAACAACTCTAAAACCTGTAGTTCCAGATTCAGTTACTCAGGATTTTCAACAACCAGATGTGCAGCATCCAGATACAGTAACTCAGGTTTTTCAACAACCACATGTGCAAATCTCAGATGTGCAACATTCAGCGATCCTAAAGTAAGTTTTCAAACTGCGACAAGATGTTCAACAATCAGATGTGAAACAATCAGCTGTGCAACAATCAGATTTGCAACAAACAGATGTACAACAATCAAATATGCAACAGTCAGCGCTTGATAAAGAACTTCTTAAACGGCCACCAGGTATCGATATTCAGCCACTAAGGTGGCGATATATTTCACAGGTTCCTTACATTCAATTAAAAAAAGAATCAAACTGAAATAATTTTTAACACAAAAAAATTCTAGCTTAATAAAATTAATAAAAATTTTAATTTTTTTAATTATTAATTTATCAATGTCATTTATCATTGTACTTTTCCATTTGTTGCCAAACGAGGCTAAGATAAGGTTAAGGCAGTTTCAATTATCTTTCCCAAGCAAACAGGATGCAATGAAAGAAATGCACGGTAATATTAGACATATTAATTGTGATACAATATTCACTAACAAAGCAGCATATCAGATGCTCATGAATTCTAGAAAAGAAGGTTCAGCACATTTAATTCAATGGTTGTGTGACGTAGCTATACCTAAAGCTAGAAAGCTAAAAAAATCTATGCTTATACATTAATCCTTATCGAGAGCAGAACGACGCTTTGAAGAATCTAATTATAAAAATTGTAAATTCTAATGAAAAAAAAAACATGAGATACAGTTAACCTCTTTTTCAATCAATTGTCCTATAGTGGATTGAATAATGGTGAAGAATGAAATTACCAAAAAACACATAATAATTCTCCAGTGTCGCCTTCAGAAAATTATAACTCTACATCTTCGCCACCAGCATTTACATCACAAATGATTAGTTTTGAAACAATTTACTATGTTCTATGATTTTTCCTGTAAGTATACAAACATAGGAATTTATACACAACAATTTGCATATAGATGTTCACGTAATGCTTTAGTTTTACACCGAGTACAAAAATTTGATTTATGGTTGTCGCACAGTTTATTTGCATATCAATTCACCAAACTGTGGAACGATATGAATGGAAAATGTTTTTTAATATTTATTAATTTCACATCAATCGAACAAACACAATGTAAAATTCGTTTCTGCCGATTGCCTAGTTCATGTACGGGATAATCTTCACACAACACACTATCCAAAACCTTTGATACATCGTTGTAAAGGATGCAGCCATAGTTCCATTTTAGTTCGTGTTTCTCGTACGTTTGCAGTCTGTAATGTGCCTGCATTTCCTTACTTAGTTCGCTCCAGTCACATGGAGGTAGAAATGTAAATACTGATGTACTGTTATCGTCGTCAGAACAGGCTATGGCTATTTCCTTTATAATAAACTCATCACTATAAAGATTATTGAAAACTTGTATACAAGCAAACATAATGTTAAACAAATCTGGGGTGTTGGGCAGAATGCAGACACAAGGTGCTCAAGGTGTGATGAACACGTGTAGGTGAAAAATGGTTGTGTGATCGTAACTAATACACGTTACTGTCCACTGCTCTGTGCATTTATAACAGTCGGAGTATATTACAAACACTGTTTTGTCTTCAACTTTGGTACGACCTATAATTTCACTTTCCGACTATAGCTAAGTTGCGACTGATGTAGGAAAATCACTGTATGGTGTAATGTTTGTTACGGGACACCTAGGGTTATCACATTACGTAATTTTCCTGTGGAACTCTCCTTCGCAATCCCAATACCCGTTCATATGACAACCATTACAAGTCTCAAACTATTTATAACCAAAAACAGGTTGAAAAATTATTCTACAATAACCAGGCGTGGTATCTTTATAAGTTATTTCAGGGTTAAATTTTTCTTGGCAATCAGATCCAAATAACTCAGATTCGCCACAGTCTTTTGAGTCACACATTAGCTTAGGGCTTTATACAGTATGTCTGAAAAAAAATTTACACACAGGATGTGTTCAAATTAACTTTTCGTATACAACACACTTTGCTATTACACTGTGTGCTGAGAACACTTTTACCTCTGTACATGCAATGCACGACTAGACTGCAGCTTTCCCTCCAGCGAAGTATGTCGTCGGAGTCCAAATGCTCTCGTTCAAATTAAACGAGTCTTTATTTCCTGTTGCTGTCATGATTATTTCGCCTTCTTCCAACACTGCCAAGCTGCTCACTGTGTTTGGCAGCATGGAGAATGGTCTGATGTTTCGCAATGGACACTGACAAAGACGTCCGCACTGAACCAGTATCCACTCAAATGGAATTTACCATTGCATACTTGTAATTGTTTACATTTAGACACTAGTTTAAAAACAACTCTCCTATAACCAGTAATTATGTATTCGTAGCTATCGTCCGGAGTCAATGCAACCACATATCTTTTTTCGCACATTACCTAAATGTATTATTTTTTTAATTAATCAAGACTCGAATCGGAGATAGAAGCTCACGTCACGAAGACCTTCGGATTAATAACAACACTATTACTCCTCATATAGGTTAGCAAGGTAAAATAATATACAGAGTGGAGGGGAAAACTATGCTAATTGAATAGTATAGAGGGCTGGAGGGGAAAAGAGAGGGGGGACCCATTTCACACTGATGTTTTGAGATCTTGGCTCCAGTCTCTCGCCAGGAACCAAAGGAGAAGGTTGTGACACCAGAGGTAAGTATTTTATACAAGGTATAAATGAAAGTATGTTACAAACTTTGTGTAGTGATCCCTTGTCGAAAATGAAGTAGAGTTACGTAAGACGACTTTTCGCTTAGCACACTTCGTAAGGTAGCAATACGCCTTCGAAAAACGAATTTCAAACTAGTTTATTGGTACAAAATCGTAAACAACATAACATTAAATCATAATTCGCCGGATACTGTGTTCTGCAAACACTTATCGACAGTCTGTGAAAAATGTATTTCGAATAACTTACACCGTCATCAAAATAATGGGGGTGGTCACCCCTTTTCCGGCTTAGACGTTGGTGCCATCAGATTTTATGGACATGCAATGCTATAATTTGTATCAAGAGACCCCGATGAACAAAAAAGGTCGTCTTGTTGTTACACTGTAAAGTGAAGCATTTACAAGAAAATGGGCAAGACAGTGTTAGGGGACTGCCACGTAGGCAGCGCGAACTCATAGGGGAGGGAGGAGAAGGGACAGTCAAAAATGCCACATAGGGGAAAGGTGGAGGGGAAGTTGGTCAAGGTCATGAGGGTTCAAGTCACAGATCAAGGCCTAATGAGTTCAAGGTCAGGGTTCAAAGCCAAATGAGTTCAAGGTCATGGTTCAAGTTCAAAGGTCAAGGTCACACCTCATTTGCATATCCAGAATAGACCCGCTCCCTCTACTGGCGAAGATAATTTATTACTGATACATGATTAAAATCTGATCGAAGCCACGCTGATACCTACCTTCAAGTAAGGGATATTCTTTACTTATTACTAAAAAAACTGTGCGAGTTCTTCCAGCACACAACACAGGTGTTTAAACTAATCAAACATGTCTGTATTTATGTTATCTGAATAAACATGTCGTAAATTTGTGTTGTCCATTCGAAACAGTATTAATAGGTTTGCATTGTCTCTTAACAATTGTTTTGGCATTCCTGAATAAATCTGACAGAGATAAAACAGATCGACCATGACATGCCGACCCATCGAATAGTATTTCTACGTAGCTGATTGTTTCTCGCATGCTAAATCATAAAAAATGAAAGCTGAATTAGGCTTAGCTTCATCTGGCGACACATTTTCATTCTCACTAAAAGTATAGAGATACTAAGTCTGTCTATTTCTAGCAAAGTTTACTCCAGACATTTGAATTTTGGCTGCTGTAGAGATTTCTAGTTCAGATAAACATTCTCATATCGAACCCTGTTTAGTTCCTCTAGTAAACTTAGCAAGACAAATGTTTTACGGCTGCCCGTATTCCCACAAATACTGACCTTACATTACTGGGTAATAGGAAATCATGCTGCGAATCCCGGTACACCGCATCGTCCTCGGCCGTAATGTGTACTGGAAGCGAAACTTATTGCTTGTTGATCTCCATGTGACTGAAAAAACTAATCTGCAAAGTGTCAGTACTTATATAGAGGCATATATATAGAGTGCGATAGTTTTTATGGACGTCAGTGTGTAGTAATGCCTCGTAGAGTTAGGGTCATGAAAAAAAATCTGGCCAGGGATTATTATATATGCTTATTAATCACCTGCCCTTCCAAGCGCACATACCTGGCTATTGATTTTCTGGACCTGGTAGGAAGCTAACTAAATTATTATAACGATGTGATAAAGGTATAAATCTTCTAGACTCTGCTTGCAGGGAACACGATATATAATACGCAGCTAGTAAAAACTTAGCAGACAGAGACTCTGCCGACGCAGAATTAGCAGAGAGAGCAAAACCGATTGCTAAATTGTTCAACGCAAAGTTTGGAAACGACTTGCGGCTTGGGGCGTTTCAAAAATGATGAACTCGAAAGTAAAATGAGGGATAGACACACATTTTGGTAGGAAGATTGCGAGAAAACCGTTTCGCAAGAAGGGTGGAAAAAAGCGTGGCGGTTACTTGCCTCTAGTATTTCCGCCATGGGGGCTCTAGGCAGCCTTATCAGAGGATTTAGTAGTGTTGCAAGAGCTATCGGTGCTACAAAAAATTGGGAAAAATAAACGGACATGGGCTGTATTTGAAGCCGTATGCAGTAGGAAGAGGCAGTAAGAGGTAAAAAAAGAGGGCAACGAAAGAAGAAATCTTAAAAACATTTCCTAAACGTCTGCAAACAAACACCGACATAAAAGATTCGCGCGCAAATTAAGAATTCTAAATTTCAGAGATGTTTACATACATGATTTTCTCACTAGAAAACCATGGCACAATGATCGAGCTGTCATTAATCTAGGTAACAGCAGCGGAAAAGTAATGCACTCGGCAGCATATAAAAGGTCGGGAAACAGTGGTCAGTTTTAAGATAGTTTTGGCAATTTGTGTCCATTTACGGAATTTAAACATTACTTGCGCGGCAGTAAATTAACTTATATCTACTTGCCCGAACTGTGGCCCAGCGAACACAACTGCGGGCACCAATGTCTGAGATTTCTTTCTAGCTGATATAAAAGTAAATGTAATTAGCTTCTAGGTTATCAGAAATGTCGATAACTTTGATTCTCTCGGGTAATAGTTGTGAGCTGCGCTCGGAATATTTTCCGCCGCTGAATTTTGTTGGGGCATGGATGGTGGCACTCACCGACTTCCAAACTTACGATTCCATTCCGAACATTGACGCACATAATGCGAAGTTCCGCTACGTGAGGGCAGAAACTAGCATGCCAGGGCCGGCAGAAATAACTTTACCTAAAGGCACTTAAGCAATCGACGATATAGCTGCGTTCCTCACCCATTTGTTACTGACCGACGTCTCTCTAATACATGGTGGAAATCCCAATACTTATAGAAGTGAAATGATTTGCAGTACGGACACTGATTCTGAAAACAAGACATGGTGGCCTCGATTCTAGGTTACCAAAACCAAAAAAGGGGGCAAACTCTACACCCCCACACTTCCTGTTTCTATATTGCCAATAAATGTTATATGAAAAACATGTAATTTGGTTTGCGAGTTCTATCTTAATGGCAAACCTAGTCAGACACTGCATGAGTTTTCACCAAACATACCATAAGGATATAAAATGGTAGAAGTACCAAACATGCTCATTTATGCTCCGGTAACTGCAAAGAATGTGCAAGAAATTACAGTTCGCATCGTAGATCAAGAAGATAGGCTTATTAATTTTCAAGACGAAGAAATTCCAATGCGATTTTAAGAATAATATAAAAGCAAGTCGGTCTAAGAAATCAAATACCATTTCATTACGTGCAGGCGGCGCATTAATACTTCAAAACATACGTTAACTGAATAGACTTGTATATATCCATCAGAAAAAATGGATGTGGAAATATTTAATGTCGAGCAGATGGTAGGTTATGAAGATACAATTACTAAAACGGAATTTCATTCATACGTCTCGTATTTGCCTGGACCCTACCCTATGTCGTCAGAGATTCGAATTTCCGTTCAAAATTCAGATATTTATACAGCTACCTGCAATTATTTTATTATTTTCGCGGCGCAATAACCAAAGCAAATGGTGGGGCGCCTCAAACTAAAAAAATTATTAAAAACGATATACTATACTTGATTCAGAGAATTTCATACGAATTTAATGGTGTCGAATTAGATCGACCCGAGACCTCGGCGTCACGGTCATTATTGAAATTATCTCTCTTTAACGCGAAATTAACTACCCGCGGCGAAAATGTCCGGCTGGAGTATTGAAAATAACTACATGCTTCCTGTTTACGATTGCAGTAAATTTGAAATTTGTGTACCTTTTTAATACTGCTCGAGTTTGCTGAATATTACAGGCATAAAATAATTAATTCGAAGCAAGAACTGGTCAAACATTTAGAGAACACACAAACAAATGCCATCTTGAATACTGCTGCCAAACTAGAAGTAGTATCTTTGTCATTACATAGCATAGAATGGCTGCCCACATGTTCAGGTAAATATTTCAGAACGAGTCAAGTTTCTAAAACACATAGAGAAGGGTAGAAACGTAGACATAGCTTTTAGAACATGATCTTAAGAGTCCTATCCCAATGTTCCTCAGTCGCAACACGTGAACTGGAATGTTAAAATTAGTTTTATTGTCGAGGAACCACGGTACATTGTTTTAAATTTTCAGACGTGAGAACCGAAACAATTAAGGCCGATCACTTGAAATTCGATTACATAAAAATTAAATACGTTAAAATAAGTTTAAACTCCGAATGTTTTCCGTGCGGAGAGTAAAATGTTGATATTACACACGGCCGTACATGCTCGTACATCAGATGTTTTCAGATTTTCAAAAAAGATTTTTATGGTCTGGCGCCTTTGCCGACACTCGAACCCAGAGAATATGCTTTCGATGCTCCTTTGCTAGTGTTTGATGTCAGTAGACAAGACGACCAGTTGTAATCGCGTGTTATTGATCTGCGCAGAGAAACGACAACTGACGAAAATTTACTAGTCAACACGAATGTTTACGCAATGATTATTCATGACCGTTTAGCGATGTACAATATACGTGATAGAGTCATTAAATCATTGACATAAGTATGAACCGACAGTCAGTTGTTATGTTCGTCAATATTCAAGGCTGCCAGTCCCAAATTGGTTTCATAAGTAAATAACTTCATATAGCCTACACGGATGACACTATTGCGACATGTAAATTCCTACTGCTGTTTTTGTGGCAATACTAGACAAAAAATAAAATTAATAATCATTTGTTACCAAAACATTTCGATGGGTTGGAATGGCAAGTATGATACAGAATATGAAAAAATGAGAAGCGTAGTCAGTGAACTATCAAGTGTTGAAACTGACAGAGTTGGGTTTGTAGCCGGGGTAGAGCAAGAACACTGGTTCTCAATCCATTGCAATGATGAAGTAAATACTTGCGACTTGCAAACAATGTACGAGTGTCCATATTTAAGGAAATCAAAAGATCGCTACAAGAATATTAATCAAACACGTAATGTTTGTGAGCAGGCCATCGCCTGTTAATGCGGAAACGAAACAATAAAGAACATGTGATGAAACCGAGGTCATGTAAAGGTAAAACGTTTTCTTAATAATTAGGTGGGGGAAATCATGGTATAAAAAGAACCCTGCAAGCACTATAAAATATGTTAGTACTTTTGTGCAGTTGCGAGTACATCACGTTATAATGACATGGACGCTCTATTCGAAAAACTCAACAATGTTGCTATTCACTTCAAGAGACTCGCCGATTTAGAAATCGGCAAAAAGTACATCGCTACGTAGTTTCAAGTTTCAGCACATCGACACGCCTTATGGAAAAAGTGTGACATACTCTGGACGTCGGCTTCTGCGTTCATCTCCCGAAGTGGTATGTAAACACGATAAGTGAACCGGAAAAGGCATCGTTGAATTCGTCTCTCGTACACATAACGTAGAGGCATGAAGATGACGGGAAACTATAAAGCAAAGCACATAGTTGACTTTTAGTAATTTTTAATATTATTTTAGTTTGGCGTTAGCTTTTCTAGAATGCGCGCGTGTTTTTAAAATGTAAGTTGTATTTAATTCATTGGACGTTCACAAGTACAGCGATGTTATAATCGGCTATACAAGAGTACATTTTAAACCTGAAGGTCTCCCCGAGTAAATAGAGTCTGGTAATGTATTAGTACATTATGTCTGCTACAATATGAGTGACGACGAAGACTATATTATATTAGCTCCTGTCCAGTGCTACTTTGTTACATGTGCTGTCTACCACATGCGTCCAGATACCAAACTACCAGTCTCTACATGGGCGTTAATTTACCAAGCTGACGAAGAAATGCTATGTTAAGTGTGATCTATGCAGAAAATTGCCTACTAACTGAAAAAGGCCTGCAGCATGAACGTTACCAGATGTTTGGAGCATTGCAATGGAGTTGACCATACTACCATTCTGGACAAAGGGTTCTGGACAAAGGGAAGACTACATGGACCTCACAGTGTTCGCCGCTTACGTGTGAAGTTTACTTGGCAAGTATTTTTTTTAGAAAAATTCGTCAGTTGCTGTCAACGAGTCGAGCTGTCAAGACATCTACTGCAGCTGCAAGTATGTTTGATGCAAGATATTACGTGCTATTCAATCCTGCTCACATTCACAACTATGAAGGATATGTTGTAGGCTACCGCAGGGTTATTTACAAACCTTCATTCAAATACGAGCAAGTTGAAGTGTGTGATGGCTCGTATCACATGAGAGCATACTTCGATTTTAGCGAAGAGTTCCTCGAATAAACTCTACCCTGCTACAACAGAGCGAGGTGCGTAATTAATCATCTACACCCAACCAGCAAAGTGCCTACATGCTGCGACGGTGTTATAGCACAAGCACGTGACAACGAACTGCTGAGCGAAGAAATAAACGGCGGGTGGAGGGATTTTGAATTATGCTACACCTACCCTGAGGATGCGTGCAACCGGAGTGAACTATGTGACGGGGTTCGACACTGGACACTAGCCGACGGCTTTCCATGTGTGCCAGAAGTGTGTCGTCTATCAGGAAGTGGCTGCATGAAGAGCAATTTAGAAAATAAAATGGACCGCAATGAAGCTACTGTTGAAAGTGAATTTATGTGTAGAAGTAGAAGTAAATGTTATGAAGCTTTTTGTGACCTTATTTCCAGACATTGTCAGTTACTTGCTGGAATATTTCTGTAGTATGTAGTAATTTATTAGTTACAGAAAAACTTTCAGTAATATAATTCAGTAGCTCACCAACTACCGTGACGTGAAGATGAATGCATTCCATCTAGTTAACCACTACGTGAGCATCGAGCCTACTTGAGCAAGGTAACTTATTCGTACTGGTCTAATGGATTTTACGGGCTTTTACGGAATCTGTTGGTACCATTATTACCAAAACTGTGCAAAAGTATTGTGTGTTCCTTTTTCATAAATAATGAATTTTGAGTGTGCACTCGGGAAATATTGTATTTACATATTGAAAAGAAAAATCTGATTGAATAAAACTTGTATATGAAAATAAATCGTTTAATTTTCTTGTGTCACTTTTTCATGCTAAAATCGATTACACAAAAATATGGTATTTCTGAAAAAATTAAGTCCTCATGACAGAAAAAACGTGTCAAAATTAGTAAGTTATTACAGTAACTAAGAAGAATAAAAAATGAATATTTCTTGTATCAAAAATAGTTTCAATGAAAGCATTACCAAAAAAATAAGTATTTAAAATATATATATGCTGCATAAATATTAATGACATAAAATTAAAATATACTTAACACATAAAAAAACTTCAAGTGCATTGCAAAAAATTCACTATGTCTGCTCAATACCAACTTATATAAAATAATGGTAATAAACGTATATTTGATAAAGGAGCTTACAAGTACGCGTAATAATTATGTAAGGAGCTTAAAGAATAATAAGTTTTATTCGCTAAGTCGTAATATTAATGTGTTATTCGTCAAATATTTGCAAAGGAAGTAACGTTTTAATATGAAATAAAATTTGACATATTATGGTTTTGTCTACCTTAGAGATGTGTGCTGGACGTGATCCACAATTTAGGAAATTAAATGGTAATACATTCATTTTGATAAAGGCGGGTACAAGTACATGAAAAACGTAATAACAAAAACTAATTGTTAAGATTTTTTTCATCAAGATGCAATAATAAGTGCGTTATTCGACACATACTTGCATTCATAAATAATGCTTAATATAAAATAAAATGTGTGCATACATTGTTTTTTTCCGACTTACAGAGCTGTGTACGTATAAACGTAATGCATTGTAACCTCCCGCCTTACACAGTCTATACTACACGATATTTAGCATTCTTGTGTAAAGTTTTGTTAAGCAAGTGTTTGATGACAAAATTATAATTAAACTGAATAAGAAAAAAAATACATTTCACTAAATACAATCTTAAACTATTCTAAGAAAAACGTCAAAATTTTGATTAAATCAGTTTTTCTTTATAAATTTGAAAGATTTAACTTTAAAAATTATTTTGAAAAACTTGATTTAAAAAATTAATTTCAGCTAAACACGTGTGTCATCTCGTTCCCATCCCTCTCCTCCCTCTTTCCTGATCAGAAATATTGTGTTTGCATATAACTATGCATGTTTGTTCCCATGTGATTTCAGTTGCTGAATCTCTTATTCCGATCAACATGACCAGCAGATGCGCCGATGTTGTTGCTTTAGGGTCTTCCGAACTTCATCTTCCTGCACTGGAGTCGGCAATACACCTTTGGTGCGTCCGTTGCCAACATATGTTCTAAATTGCGGATTCTGTAACATGCATTTACCATTCGCAGAAACCTTGTTAGATAACAAATCCACTTGCTCGCATAACCCCTTCCGAGGTGATTGCGAGATATGTCACTTATGCGGCATTAGAATTTCACGAAAGGAAAATCCACAACGCCACCTGCGTTCGTGCAGTGGTCTTGTAAAACGCGCATCTACACATAATTGTAAACACTGCAATACACAATTTGATAACTCGCATCATGCACACAGACACAAGGCAAACTGTACATTCAATATCAATAAAAACACATCACATATCTGTACAGACTGAGGCAAAACATTTACGAATCCGGATAATTTGAAATGGCACGCAGCAAAATGCAGAGGATTAGACCTGCCGCCTCCCGCTAAGAAACAGAGAGTAGCCGCACCAGTCACAACAGCTCCAACCACACACACACTAGACACCAACTTGTTGTAGGTAGGGGAGACACCTCATTGCATGGGTTCCTTTTAGCTTAAATGGCATTCAGGGCCAATTTAAAGACGTACGTAGCTGAAAATCCTAGCATCAATTTTAGTACACATTTGAACATACCTGGACGAGATAAAACATAATTTAATTGGACAATTACGGGAAGAAGTAGCAGCACAGGGGCCAATTAAATTTAATATATTTTTAGAGTGTGATTATGGGAAACCCGAACCACACGAAAACGAGCAGGACAACAGAGCATTCAAAACAAAAAAATTAAGCAATTTATAAGTCAAATGATATTGAAGAAGCAGTAGAGGCTAGCATAGAAAAATATGTACAGAGGAGCATGAGTATATGGGTCGGGGCTCAGGGTGGACATTAACGTCTGTAAAACGATTACAATTAAGAATTAATAAACTAGAGCCAACCCATGCCTCATGCTATATTGATCTCCCTGAGATAATCAAATCCAAACACGCAGTTGTAAACCCGAAAAACAAGGACAATGAATGTTTTAAATGGGCAATTTTAGCACGATATGTAAGCGGAAAGGATGTGCAGTGGGTTCATAAAATATATGTAGATCTGCAAAATAAATTTAATTTTAATGGCATTGACTTTCCGATGCCTATTCACCAAATCAAAATTTTTGAAAGATATAATCCTGGAGTTAGCGTATTTTTATTTTAAATGAATAACATCAATTAGTGCCACTACGCGTAACAAGTGATGAACAAGTATACCACTTTGATTTATTGCTACTTACAATAGAGGACAACACGCACACACTATTATTACATATCTGATTTTTCACGACTAATTGGGATGCAGATGACAGGTCGCAAACATAAACTTAATTTTTGCAAGAGATGTTTCACAACGTATGACGACCTACTGAGAATAACCGGCAAAACTGGAGCGGAAATGTTAGCCGACCACAAAGACTTTTGCAAGCCACACCCAGAATTAATATGCCACCCCACGAAAAAAACGGAAGAAAACGAATACTAAAATTTAAGAATTTACATAATGACGATAAAATGCCGATTGTAATTTACGCCGATTTCGAAACAATGCTGGTGCCTATACAATCATGTCAGCCGCACCCTGCCACCACGTACACATATATTCTTACCAGCAACACAAGATTATAGTTACAGTCTGCACATCGAAATCGGTAATGACTTGATTCCCGCATGTAAGACTGCAAGTTTGTCCACAAATTTAATTACGTACTCAGGGGAAAATGCGGTGGAAAAATTCATAGAAGACGTAATCAAGATTGGTCAACAAGTTAAAGACATCTACGAGACAAGTGAATCGATGAAGCCGCTATACAACTTTCAACTCTTGTACCATCTCTCTGCCGTCACCTGCTGTAACTGCGACGAAGTATTTACTGCCAAGAACCTTAAAGTTCGAGACCATGTTCATATGACTGGTGATTATACATAGGACCATCATGCAACGAGTGCAACAAGGTATGTAGAAGGCCACAAAAGCTGCCGGTATTGTTTCACAATTTAATATGTGATGGAAATTTCATCATCAAGCAAATTCGCTATGGCGATAAAGAAAAATTTATAACCCTGCATACAGAGGAAAAACTCATAACTTTTTCAAAGTTGTTGGGGGAGAATTTTTGTATACAATTCATAGATACCATTTGTGTTATGTCGGCCAGTCTCGCCACATTAGTAGACAACATACCACGTACCGAATTAAAAAATACAAGTAAGAAATTTAAGTAAGACGAAATGAAGCTCGTAACAAGAAAGTGTGTTCCCATATGACTATTTAGACAGCATTGCTAAACTGAAAGAGACACAGCTACCCCCAGCGCAATTTTCTATGATAAACTAACGGACACAGACAAAAGTAAAGAAGATTATGCGCACGCCACAAAAGTGTAGAATAAATTCAACTGTAAAACCATTCGAGACTATGCAAATATATATATAGAGACCGATGTTGTATTGTTGTTCCACGTATTTGAAAATTTACTGAAATTATGTATGAAAACCTATGGTCTCGACTGTGTGCGTTACGTAAGTGCTCCAGGTTTTGCCTTTCACGCCATGTTGAAAAAAAAAAGTACTGTTAGAATTATTGACCGGCTATGACACTTATTTATATAAAAGGACATTCTAGGGGGCGTAGCACAGCGTGCAAAACGTTACAGCACAGCCAATAATAGATACTTGGCAGACACACATGATTTCAGCCACCCCTCCATCTACCTTCAGTATGTAGACGCCAACAATTTGTATGGGTGAGCAATGTCCCATCCTCTACCCTTCCGAGACTTTAATTGGGTAGATGACACTAATATAGACGTCACCACAATACCCGACTGCTATCTTCATAGCTACATAATGGAGGTCGACGTCGAATACCCTGTAGAGCTGCATGAAGACCATAAATACTTGCCCTTCCTACCAGTCAGTCAGTGCCCGAGTGGATCAAAGCAGAAAAAAATTGCTAACGACTTTAGAAAAGAAAATATCATTATGTAGTACATCACGTAGCTTTAAATCAAGCAATGAACCACTGTCTCAATATTACAAAAATTCACAAAGATTTACAATTTTAACAAGAATGATGGCTCCAGCCCTACAATTAATTAAACACATTGAAAAGATAGTCGGCGAAAAATGTGTTTGAAAAAGACTTTTACAAACTACTCAATAATGCGGTGTACGGTAAATTATTACAAAACAAACGTTTATAACAAATTGAACTAGTGAGCAGCAATAGACGAGCAAAAAAGTTAATATCCAAACCATAATTTAAGTGTCGCACAATTTATAACGAAAATTTAACACTTATGAAAATTAAGGAAGAAAAAATATTATTTGATAAACCAATTTATGCAGGCTTTACAGTACAGTTTCTAAAACATTAATGTCTCGTTACCATTATGACATTATAAAAGTTAAATATGAAGATAACATTAATTTATTGCACACAAGCACGGATTCATTTATCTATGAAATTAAGACAGATGATTTTTATGCAGATCTTGTCTCATATCGCAAACACACCGAGGAGATAGACACGAGTGAATTACCCCCACCCCCTCCCTAACGCTCATCCGTGTTATTCCTCCACCAACATAAATATGTAGAGGAAATTTAAAGATTAGTGTGTGGGTGATCAGATCAGCGAGTTTGTTGGTCTGCGAGCTAAAATGTACTCGTACATACGTAATGGAAAAATAACAAAAAGGGCTAAGGGTGTGAATAAATCTAGTTTAAGAAAGAAAATTACTTTACAAGATTATAAGTCAGTATTAGCACAACACGCATTTCGAGTTAACGTATATCACATAAGATCAATAAAACACGAAATATTTACACAATGTACAAACAAAGTAGCACTGACTTGGCTAGACGACAGACGTGTAATACTGGATGCTGGCATTCATGCAGTTCCGCATGGCTATAATTCGCAGTAGAGTATGGTCTCAATTTTTTTCGTATTGGTGGAAAAATTACTTGAATGCTGTGGGAGAGAGAAAATAATATTTCTTCTGAGACAAACCATTGACATGGAATCATTTTTTGTGTTTGGTCTTACACACAATTATTTTTTGTGATTGATATTACACACTACGTATATTTATACGGTTAAAAAAAACTTTTTATCATAGATATCTGTACCAGGAGGTGATATTGATTTTTAATCGCAAAAAATATCTGGAGACAGACTGCATATTTTGTCTCGTTGACGCTCTCTCTCCCTCCCTATCCCAGCATCAAATTTTTGTTTATTCAATGGCATTAATTTGACGAACCTAGAGAGTAGGGCAGGTTTTCAAAACTAGTCTGTCTCTGGGAGTTGTGCGCAATTGAAGTCGGGCAGCATTGGCTGGTCCTCGCTTAGGGTGTATAAAGTTATGAGTTTTCGCACCCCTACTTTTATTCTCGAGCCATAGATAAGTCGGAGACTGGTCTGGTACAGTAAGTAAACGTGTCAGTACCTGAGTGTGAGATGTGTTAACAATCTCAGTGATTGCACTAACCTCACATTCCCATGTTATTGTAATTTTTCTACACCTGGGACTATGGTGAAAGCCATCATTCCCGGAGAGTTCTCTCTGACATCGGGTGACGGGTGTGGTATTCAGATTGGAGTCAGGCTGGTAATGTTCATAAAGTAACAAGTCAGTACCTTGTTATGAGAGTAACATAGCCAGGAACGCAGCCGAGGGCGGGGCAAGCTGAGTGAGGTTGTTTTAATAACATCTCGGGCCCCGACTATAAAGGCCTGTGAAAAGGCTGCGCGAGGCAGAGCAGCCGCAAGGAGACAAGAGGTGCTGGACGCCAACGCAGGGCGTCGCCGACATCGAGCCAGAGGGTCGTCAAACACGTTGAGGGGCAGCCAGCTCCAGTGTCCAGGAGGGCACAGCAGGGCAGCGGTCCGTCCCCGGAGTCGAAGCGCGAGACATCCGTGAGAGACCTGAGTTCCCAGTTAATTTGGTTTTGGACTATTAAATTGAATTGTGCCGATAAGGGCAAAACCGTTACCAAGGTGTATATTTCAGTCAATAAACGGGATTAGTTAAATATTGGCTTTAATAGTTCTACGCCTCAGACAATCCCTCACTATTATCCACTTTAGTAGTGTACTTAATGTTTGAGACATCCTTGCTTGAGCTATTCTCATAAAAGTTTGCCATACTTCATTCTAGAGTAAATCACGTAAAGTTTGCATCAGTCTGGGTGTCGAATGAGATTTTAACAATCTGAAGCGATTTCATTAAGTTCTCAATCCTAACTCTGTTATCATTTACTCTGATCCGCTTGGGATTTTTGGTCTGTAGCCATTTTCTTGGAGTTGTGACAGAGTTATATCAAAAATCTCTTGCGAATTCATTATCCATTCTCTTCCTCCCATAGGGCGCAAATAGTGATTATGACTGAAAGATGAAAGTAAAATATTAATGTTATTGAATACATTGTTATGGGTTTCTGTCCGCTGTTTGATTAGTGTTGTCCGCTGTTTGATTTGTGTTCGCTGTTTGTTTGGTGTTCGCTGTGATGTATTTCAGTCGTTACGACTGTAATTTTTTTTTTATTTGTGTACCCGGGAAAAGTTTTTATTTGTCAGCTTTGTTGTCGCTTCTTGACTTGGGAGGGGTTATGTCGATAATTTCCCTTTGGGAGGTAACCAACACTGACAGCACCAGAGTTACACTAGTGAAAATATTGCTTTTCTGTAACATACACACGGCCTTATAATATATGTTGCGGCATGCTTCCTTTTTCTTATTCTGTCTAAATTTTTCTAACAGTTTGTGTAACATAATATATTTATTTTTAATAATAATATCTAAATATTTTAATAACACTGCAAATTACACTAAAAGCTAGCTTTTGTCTCTACCTATTTTTGAGTTAATACACTTAGTTGTCTACACATATTCCTCTATTACTGTATATATGCTATCGTCCATATTCCTCGTAAAAAGAGCCGTCGTTCCTCTATTCATTTGATGTTTGCTACAGTCGCATTTATCTGCTTGTTCCAATCTATAAATCAGAAGTAGTTTCTTTACATAATCAAGAGGAGGCGTTGGAAAAAGCCACTATACGTAACCCAAATCTTAAAAAGAAAAATTAACACTAACAAAATTTTATTCAAAATGTATTTAGAATAAACAGTGCTTGTTCGGGTACGTATAGTGCTACCAGGTCCCAACGCCTTGGGGTGCCATTTGCATGGTTGCTAGACAACCATTATAGCGGTAAAAGTTGGGGGCACGCTTTTGAATACTTGTGAAAAGTGAAAATTTTTCTACAGTGTTGTTTTTCTTTGTTCCTTTCAGAAATTACAGTTCCTTTCACATACCGAGACGATGGGAGTTCATCCCAAGATAAAGCACAGGGCTAATATAAAATATGTAAATATTTGTGCACGTAATATATTTATTCGTAAAAATAAATAATTTAATTAAAACTATAAATGAATATTCTTTTATGGTTACCTATAATTTATTTTTTAATAATTTGTACATTGGTATTTTTAGAAAACTTTTTTTATATGATATCTACTGTAATGCCTAGGTCTTGATTATCATTAAACCCAGGGTATTCAGACTTAATGTTCTGTGCGTTAGTATGTGAATATTATTTCATTTGAGGCTACAAGCCTTGCTTGCCAAAAGTCCGCGACGACGCACGGCCGTGCCTGTAGGCGCGACCACAGACCTCAACTTCCCGGCATTTACATCCGTACGTGGCCTGACACCACGAGTTGACGACACTTCTCCAGCAGTGCGGCCACAGTGGAGGAGAATTTTCCTGGAGCATAGACTTCGTTCATTCGACGACTGTGCTATCACGTCATAGCCGCATAGTGCGTGGGCTTTGTCCGTAGCCAATCATGAGGTATCTGCAGTAACTTCTCACAAGTTAGCCACTCCTGTTGGGAGGTACCACTTCTGGAGGGAAGTTCCCCTTCCACTGAAATGTTTAGTTTATATTCTGTTGCACGCCATTCGGAGAGTATCTTTGGTCTTTTGCTCTAAAAGTCTACAAGGAGGAACTGCTGCTGGGACGACCTGAAGCCTGCGCCAGATGCCACGCCCTCAGTATAGCCACCAGAGTAGAACATGAGATTGTTTTTAGTTATACTATTTAGCTTTGCCATATGGGCCACATCAGTGTCGCATTCAAGTAAGTAAACATAGTTGTAAATAGTAAATCGTTAAATAAAATATTGCTACGCCCCCTAGTGGTGCCTGAGGAAACCCCGGAGGAAACCTTTTCTCAGGACACCACCAAGGATGGCGAGCGAACGTCTGTCACCACCGTTTCCATTTTTGATGACGACAGACACCCTTAGGAAAAGCCTAAAAGAAGCAGGACTGATGGTTTTACAGTGGAGGATGGAAAAGTCATCAAAGTTGAGGGCAGCTTTAGTCACACTAAGATTTGATTTTTTTCCAATGGAAAATTCTATTGTATGCTTGAAGTCACGAAGTCACATTTATTACGAACATTATTACAACTTTTACTATCCGAAATACTAATGGTGAAAAACAGCTAAATTCAGTATAAAAATTATTTCTACAATACATGTGCCAAAACCAATTTGTACAATTTGAGATACTAGAAAACATTACGTCTACCATACATAGATCAATGCTACAATACATAGTGATTTGTCAAATTCAATCTTAACTGTCCATAATAACGACAATAGTGACGTCCCAGGAATCCACACATCTCCACATGCCCGAGTCCGTATCTGAACCTGAATCAGAACTCTGATTCAGTCTTTTTTCCTCCTTTCTGGACCCTGGGAACGCTTATAGTCCAAAAACTTCCCCTACCCTCACAATTCTCCGTCCAATCCGGGTAAACATGACGTAACTAGCGGCGCACCAAACGCCCTCTATACGACGGTGGCGCTATCTTCAAATGTAGTTCTGCCAACCTCGTGAAAACATAAAGTAGGAAAGTTCTCGGCGGAAAACAGCCCACGTGACGTCCATGACCCAATCACG
>PNEQ01057037.1:0-27461 GCA_003012365.1 Medauroidea extradentata
AACATAACATTTATATATATATATATATATATATATATATATATATATATATATATATATATATATATATAGATTTAACCATACAACTTGACATAAGTACATATTTATATTAAAAGTTGCGGATTATGGAATGTTTGGTTAGGGCATAAAATTAATATATTTGAAAACATTTAGGGGAATATATAATTGTTTTACATAAATTAGTCACAACGCCATGCAAAAAATACAACCAATCACATCTTAAAATTTCGTCCTAATGTTTGCGATGATTCAAAAGCTTCAAATATTAATTAGCTTTAATTTAAAGATTTCTCAGTTAGAAAACTCTATTTAAAAAAAAGTCTACTTGCCTTGAAAAAATTAAAATTAATTGTAACGACGTTGGTTAAGCATCAGTTCATAAAATATGTAAATTATGATTAATTGAGGGGAGAGGAAACGGAGCAAAAAAAACTCTCTATTCAGTTCGTGTAGTTATTTACAATACATGAAACAGAATAGATTCCATACTGGCTATAATATTTTGGCGAGTCGTTCCCCGACCTAGAATTTGTTACGAACACACTGTTACGAAATATTGTACTGAAGAAATTCTTTGTGACAGCTACAAAATATTTCCTAGTATTGCCAAATAATTATTGTGCTCATCTTAAAAAAATTTGATGTCACCACTAAAAATTTTGGTAATTACCACAAAATTATTTGGTAGGGACCATTTACAGCAAAAAAATTTCTTTCAGTGTACAGTAAGAAAATTCTGTGTCTACATTTTATTTGATAAGATGCCGTCAACACTGTGTGTATTTGGAACACTGGTGGTTACATGGGACACTATATACGAATTGTTGTTTTACACGTTTGGCAGCCATGATAGCAATGAAGACGTTATACTTGATACATTATCAAGAGACAACTTTAACTGAATGTGTAATTATTTATTCAAGTGCAATATACTGTACGTAATACGAAATCCTTGCAAAGTCTTGTGACTCACGAATATCCACTTGACCGAGCTTAATTTATTATACGTTAGTGATGGATAACTTACACTTTCTGTTCAGTACCGGTATGTCGAGTGTAGGTGCACTTGTAACGTATGCATCTCTGCATGCACAATTTACACAGGACAGTTGCCATATGTGCGTTCCGCTTACTTAGAGATAGTGTGCCACTTTATAAATCGCCAGTTATTCTGCTTCTAATTACCGACATAGCAAGGCAATACTTCTTAAACACTGAATCGAAATAAAAGCACGTCTTAGATGTGGCAAATTATTTCGAACTTTGTTGATTAAAAAATATAACGCCTCTTGAGTTACCTTTACATATTCTGTATAAGCATAACGTATTTTGTTCGTGCCTACGTAGACAGGTTTGAGATAAACTGTTTAGAGTTGAATTTCCGGATAGTTGTCTAAAATTTAAAATATGTTTGGTTCATAGGTATGTTCGAATTAGAAAGGAAAACCGGATTAAGCGCAACAAATCAGAGCATAGTTTTCTGGAAAGATATTTCCTTTTTAACCCATCTAACTGACAGTGAATGCTAACAGGTGGGTAGTTTCTATCTGTTTTGGGACATTTAAAAAGTAAACAAAAAATGAAGTGAATGAACTGAGATTATCTGGTTTTTTTTCTCTGCGGTCAACCCCTCGCCCAGAACCCTTCTGCCTCGCCGGGCTGTTTGTCTGTTTTGGTTGCGAACGGATTCAATACACGGGTGGTGTGTGCGGCTCAATCGAGTTAGCCGCCATCTGTAATCGAATAATTCATGAAGCCAATCAGAGCGTGCGGCGCGCGCTGGGTGCGCGGTGCGTGGATTGGCCGTCCTTCCATGTGCCTCTGCAGCTAATTACCAACCCCTTCCCTTATAACAGCTGAGTGTTGGCCCTGGCAGCTCGTTTACGTGCCGATATGGACGCTTTAAGACGAGAGTTCACCGAAAATTTCAATTAAATTTTTATATTTGTACGGGATAAGGTTTATTTAGTAGACATATTTTGTCAAAATTTATTTTTTACTTTAATGACAATTTTTAATGTTCATTGTTCTTATATCATATCAAATTTCAAATTTGCATGAAACCGATTTATGCTTGAAACGAAAACCAACTGAATCAGAGAAATAAAATAACTTTCACTACAAAACAGTGTCGCGGACTACAACAACGCATGCATAAAACAAATTTTCGACTTTTTTTTTTGTATTTTTTAAAAATTCTAGAAAATTAGCAATTTTTTACAGTAAATTTATTAGTTGCTTTAAATACAGAACATTCCGTGTCAGTACATATCGTGGCATTGGCGTATTCCGTGTCATTATTCTTCAGTGCGAATTATTTCATTTCGTCAAGCCACTTGATTTTACTTCCTAGCATAAAACCATTTTATGCACATTTGAACTTGACATGTCACTGCATTAAATAAATATGAAAGCTAAGAAATGTTCATTATAGTAAAAAGTAGTCTCATTATGTATCTACGAAATAAACCTTATCTCGTACAGATAAAAAATATTAAAACAATAAAATTTTTCTGTGAACGCTACCCGTAAAGGCGTTCCAGAAGGAAAATATCATAATTTTGTTTTTGTATGAAACAGTGCTAGTTTTGTAGACGTTACTTGAAAGTAGATTATCCTCATACGAAACAAAAAATTAGCTCCGCCAGTTTTCGCATAGTTACATTTCAAAGTCAAAATTAGCATGTTTTCAGTTCATATACCCCCGAAAACCAATCAACATGATGAAACGAAATAATTCACGTTAAAACACGTCACTTGCTGGGGTTCTACGTGTACAAAAAATACATTCAAACAATGTTTTGAGTAAAAAAATTCTGGAAATTTGGAAATTATTTGCTACTTTTAGAAATTTCTTTTAAATATAGAAATGTTTTGTATGGTGTTGTTATACACTTAAAGGCCTAATATTTGACATGTACTTTTACTGTGAGATATTTCGTTTTATTGTGTTGATTTTTTATTTATGTGTGTGGAGGGTGGCGGTTTAATGTATTAAAAACATGGAAATTTTGACTTTGAAATGCCACAATGGGAAAACTAGCTGAGCTAATTTTTTTTGTATGGGGACACTGTACTCCCAAGGAATGTCTACAAAACTAGCATTGCTTCATAGAAACACAAAATTATGATTTTTCTCTCTGGAACGCCCTTAAGGCCACGATCTTTCATTTATTTCAAACAATTGCAAATTATTAATTTCAATAAATTTTTTAATCAAATACTTAATTTTGGACTGTGTACAGTCATGCGATACATAATTTTGTCAAAGCGTTTTTTTTTAATAGTGTACCGATTGCTAGCAAAATATTAATTTGCTTAATTTTGGCTTGTTTTGATTATAAAATATGTGATATTTCAGGGGCAAAAATTTAAAAATCAGTTCGGTTGATTTGCAACAGACAAATTTAGATACAAACGATTATATGTAGGTGTTAAAACTGTAAGAATGAATTTTTATGTATGTTTTCATTTGCGTTAGAAAACATATTTTAGAAACCACTGTAAAACTAAAGAGCGAGGCCTTAAGGTGGCCACCACCCAGAACGCCGTAAGGCTTGCAGTACTCCACGCGTTACCACATTATTCAAAAAATTGCTCAGCGTGCGAAAGTTATGTCTGCTTAGGGATCGCGTTCAAATTGCACGCGTGTGTACCCATTTCAGGTGCTCAATGAAGTTTATTTTCGCGCTGCCGAAAGATGTGGAAATTGGTGTTCTTGCGGTTCTTTTTAGGTATGAAAGTCTTGGCGCAGAAACATTTAAAGTTATTGGCGTGCAAAATACACCTTTATCTTCAGTATTACGCCATGAAATGTTATAGTCAACTGTGAATGTCTCATAGAGACGAGTTGGCGAGCAGATTGCACGCCAGCTCAGTGACTTGCGTCTAGAGTAAGGTGGGACATCAGTGGCCATATTGGATTATTTTATTTTTGATTTTTTTATATATTCTGAGAAGGAAAGTGTAAAATGTGAGATTATAGCGTGAATTTGATTTATCTTGCGCTGTAATACAAGCACCGCAGTTGAATTTTTAACGTATATCTAGGCCGCAATCAGTCATCCAAAATTAAGAATATATAACAATTTGTTTGACTGACTGTGGCTTAAACATACGTTAAAAGTTCAACTGCGATGTTTGTACTGTAGCATAAAATACATAGAATTCACGCTATAATCTCACAATTTACACTTTTCTTCTCAGAATTTAAAAAAAGTCAACTAATTAAATAATAAAATATGGCGACTGATGTCCCACCTTAAGGTTGTTCAAGTGGGGAAAAAACATAATTTTATATTTGTATGAAATAGTGTTAGTTTTGTACACATTAGTTGAGAGTACACATACTTCTAACAGAAAAAAATTAGCTCATCTAGTTTTCCCGTAATGGCACTTCAAAGTCAAAATTTGCGTATTTTTACTTCATACAAAACTTGAAAACCAGTAACATAATGAAATGGAAAAAAATCACATCAAAAGTACCTGTTACTGTCTATGGCTTGTAGCATATAAAACCAGTTAGGAAAAATGTTTATGTTAAATAAAAAATTTCAAAATTTAAAATTTTTTTGGTACTTTTAGAAATTTATTTTAAACACAAAAATATTTTATAATGGGTTCGTATATGCTTCAAGCCGTAGATGGTGACGTGTAGTTTTGATAAGATTTTTTCCATTTCGTTATATTTACAGGTTTTCAAGTTTTGTATGAAGTAAAAATATGCAAATTTTGACTTTGAAGTGACATTACGGGAAAACTGGCTGAGCTATTTTTTTTTCGTTAGAGGTTAATATACCATTAAGTAATGTCTACAAAACTAACACTATTTCATACAAATATAAAATTATGAATTTTTTCCCACTTGAACGCCCTTAAGGGGAGGCGTGATTCAAGTGATGTCTCCACCTCACCGCTTGCGCACTTCTAGGCGTCGACAAGCGCACAAAATACATTCAGTCGAATGGCCACCTTAACACTGTTCAAGAGCCACATTTTTTGTTTCTGAATTTTTAAAGTTTTTAATTGGTTTTAGAGAACACATAAAAGGAAACGATAAAACCACAATACCTACCGGAAAATATGTTTTTATGTACGTAACACGATTACGAACATTTTAACATTAAACATTGTGCAGTGCAAATTTCACAAATTTAGTATATCACAATTGCATACCACGGCTCAAGTATTAATTTAAGTCCCAGCAACTTTGTGGAAAAAATTTCTTTGAAATCGGACAATTCGTTCGTCTTCAAACAGTGCTTAATATTCTGCTTTATATTTCTATTAATGTTATGATAGAATTTGAACTGTCAATATATGCAGACGCATTCACTAATTTTCATTAAATTTCTTCACCGGGTACTGGTGCCTTTAACACTTTCGTAAGATGTGGATTATCGTGGTAATATAACAAAAATTGCTAACTCGAATTAAAAAATATATAAAATTTAAGTATCTTATGTATCCTAATTTTTTTTTTTTTTTTTTAAGATATCCAACCTACCCCCCCCCCCCCCCCCCTCGGCCACCAACACACCCTAATGCGTGATAAAAATATCACCAAAATATATAAGATATTGAAACTGCAGAAAGTAATTAGTATTTGACCTCTTGAACGCCGTTACGGCGTATCCCTTGATAGGCGCGTTTGTGTGCTCCAGGCACAAAATTAATAAGAGCAGTAAGGGCGCAATTGGCCGAAGTATGTTTTTTGGTCAAAACATTTTTGCACCAAATTGTTTCAATGTCTTACGTGTTCATTTGGATCTCTGTTCAGTAGTCAATGATCGTATGTTTTTAACCCTAAGCATATAGAGATTCTACTGACGTGAGTTGCCTCAGCAGCATTTCTTTTGATTGACACAGTGAAATGAGCGGCGCTTCTGCAGAAATTCGTATAATCCGGTAACTATGAACCAGAGCTACAGACGTGCACGTAAGACAGTAAAACAAGTTGTTGCAAAATTTTTTTCGCCAAAAATCTAGGTCTATTAATACAGTATATCTCCATGCGCAAATCAATTAACTGCCGTGCTATGCTTAACCATTACTATTTTTTTCTGTGGTACTTTAAGCAGTGGCCATACAGTTATATTTGTAGTTTTCTTTCAATGTCCAGCGGATATGCCTAGCTTTTGCGTTTTTCGCATAGTATTTTTTCCACATACGGCAGAGATGATTCGCGAGGAACTAAATTAAAAACAAATTGCGATATTGTTGTTAAAACATTTACTTTAGTACATTCAGAATATATATATATATATATATATATATATATATATATATATATATATATATATATATATAAATAGGCTAATTTTACTCATAAATATTTCCGGAACAAAAATTATTTAATTTGGTTGATTGCTAGAAGTAATTTTAAAAATATAGTTTTAATTTTTTTTATTTTGAACAAAGTTACGTGGTTAATCTATTTGAACAAAACTGTTTAGGGCCTAATGTATTTCTGAGATCTGCTTCCTATTATTGTAAAGAAAACCTCTTTATTTAAAGTTGCATAAACGGGAGTAAAGTTTGAAACTTCTTGAGGAATAAAAGTTTCTAGACCTTCATTGTTATTATTCTAACTAACGTTAGTTTAAAAAGTAGGTAAGATTTATAGTTAGTATTGACGGAATGTATGTATAAGTCTATCCTGTAGGGACGTCCGGAGACAAATATAGACTTATTACGTTGGACGGTTTCAGATGCCGTAGCAGAACTAGCACATTTGCTTGTGACAACAGAAATTCAGTGAGTACATTTATCATGCTTTAATGAAATCAAATTTTTATAAATTAATCTAATCTGGGATTATAATGAAAAATACGTACATTTGTAATTGGACCTAGCTATCCTAAAAAGGATCCAACCCACAAAATAATTAATTTTTATATACTCACGCCAAGTAGAAAGAGTAGGTCCAAAGTATGTCCTAGAAAAAGAGTAAGCATTAAACCGTAATATTTTAAGGATAAAAAGAGCCCAGAAATACTGTTCATTCAAGGATGAGATACACACAGTAGACTTTGACCTTGAATATATAAGTTCCAATGAATTGTGGGTTGGTATACCTTCTCCTTAAAATAAACTTTACCTTCAGTTCGAGCAGGTTTGCGAACATAAGGTAAAACAACTAATGCACCTGTTTAGCCAAGGATTTTGCTGACACTACCAAAGTACATGAATAAGTCAAATCGAAGACAAGGAACTTTTCGGACGCGTGATAAAGCCACAAACATTCCAGACCGGGCGAGAAAAATTTCTCTTTCGACTCAACTGGAAGACTAAAATTCCTGTATAGTATTCGATATGGGCCACCTACAAGTAGCGTCGAGCTTCTAGTGGCGAGAGGTTTGCAGACTTTCCTGCGTGTTAGCTGTGCCACGCGGCCCGGTAAGGCGCGTTTATTACGCTTCTGACGCACAGACATTATTTCCCCTGTGCGTCGTCAGCTCGCACGACGTAATCAACGAGTAAATATTCCTTCATCACGCTCGTATCGCTCTCCAGGGATGCTGGCTACTTGCAGACACATACTCTGGGCTGTAATGGCGAGTTCAGATATGCTCCTCTTTTTGAAGGAAAAAACTGCGTAACAGTCTCCCACGACAATAAAAAGAAGTAATTGAAAAATTTAATTTTTCATTTCAATATTGTATAACTAGAGACATACAAAATTCGCGTTATTTTCTGACAGCTGACTAGACTCCAAGTGGCTATAGGCTTGTTCGACGTCTCCCGATGGCCGATATTGTCGTGACTTGCCGCGGAGAATGCTTAAACGTAGAGAGGCCAATATCTGTAAAGACGTAACACACTTAAATGACAACACATGAGAGTTCGTGGCCAATTGAATCATAGATTATGCTCTGTTATGTGTAGGAAAGTGAAGTTTATTCTGCCACCAAATGATAACGCGAATTTCGCATGTCTCTATGTATAACTTCTTAGATGTAAAGCTACACACAGTCAGATGTAAATTTGCGACCGAAAAAGGAACTATTAGATTCATTCGTATGACTGTTTACTGTTTGGTAGCCAACAAGAATATACAGGATGTTCAAAAATTCAGTGCCCAAAGTAATGGGGAAAATGAAGGAGACAAATACAAATTTATTTTGCCAGATAACCATGAGTCGGAAACAAGTCATTTCGGAGTAGTGAGTATTCCGGGATATCGGATGTGATTGAGAAGACACCAATGGTAATTACTTACAGTACTTTATTTTTTTATCAATGTTACAATAAATGTTTAAAATGAACACCATTAACCTCACCACAGAACCAGTATCGACATAATAAGTAGTCCCGTTGTTACGTAACACTGCGTGAACAGTAATAATGGGAATAACAAAAAAATAACTGAAAGAAACAGAAGTGAGCAGTAGATAAGGTTACTCCCACCACAGGGTACAAACGCACAAGAAAACATACAAATAGGCTTCTAGATCACAAAGCTAGCATAACTTTAGATATTGTACGCATGAAAATATAAATTACTACCACTAAAATTCTAATACACTTTACAAGTGACACCCTCGGGATAATGAAACCAGCTGGTTCATAATTAGACATCAATCGTAGCTACCTCCAATATCACGTTAAAATGTATGGAATGTCTACATACATAACAGCGATCGCAAAAAAATTCAGAAAAAGATTAATATGAATACTCGCAGGACTGAACGGAGAGTCTAATGGCCACGTCGAAATTGTAGTCAAACTGGTATAACAGCTGATATGAGTGCGCACTCTAAAGTAACTTGCCACACAACACACGTGTCCAGGTGCTCCACGGGCATCGCCCGGTAAAAATGTTCCAATAAATACCTTATTTGTCCACAAGGTTACCCGGGTCCTCGCGGCGACGTGTCAGTTTTTCCCAGTTTAGACTGGCGTCGGCGCATTAAGATGGTCCACGATACCGTCGGCGATGACGACGTGGACAGCGATCAAAACTTTCAGGCATGGTGAACAGACTCTCCCTTGTCGATACAGTTGTGAGTAGTTGGCAGACCATTCAGACATGGAGAGTCACTCTTCGTCCCACCAGGGCCCCGTTAACACAAGGAGCATGCATCAGCAGACTACCTCGACAACCCAGGCACGAGGTAGCGGAGGAATACAATCTTCACCGGCCGCCAACACACACTGTCCCACACTATCGTCTGTCCAGAAGCACCACATTGCCGTCAGCTCCCCTTCCACCAGCCTCGACGTCGGCAGCGCCGCCAGGCGGAGCAAGCCAGACATATCAGCAGGGTAGGCAACAGTAAAGTATCACAAAACATTAACTCAACATAAAAAAAGGAACCAAAAGAAAACACTAAGCATAGTAATTCGGTGATGAACGTAAGGAAATAAACGAGGCGTCAGAAATAAGCGTGCTGCCGCAACGCCACACCGTGTTCACTGGAAGACGCACAACACACGCATACATATTCCGGCACAAACGGAACACCCTGCTACATCGATACCGGCTCTGCGCGGAGGTTAATGCTGCTAATTTGAACGTTTATTGTGACATTGCTCAGTAAATAAAGTACCGTAAACAATTACCGTCATCGTTTTCTAAATCATATCCGATACCCCTGAATATCCATTACTCATAAACTATTTATTTCCGACACATGGTCATCTGGCCACATTTATTTGTATTTGTATCCTTCAACGTCCCTATAAATATGGGCATTGCATTCTTGAACATCTTGTATGTTTATTTAACCATACAGTAGGTGCTCATAGGTTGTTCCCCTGACATAGTGATATTTTGTGATTGGACCTGCATTCAGCTGTTTCTTTATTATTTACTGAGCGCACTCTAGGATGTGTCAGATGTCAAGTGCCAATTGCGAAAGAGACAAGAAAATTCAGGTTTTTAGTTTTTTTTTTTTTTACTCTAAATCTGCGCAAATGAAAACGTGAATTCTTCAGGACCCTACATGTAGACTTTATAAGGCAGAATTAAAAATTTAACAAAGCAGTTGGCGTTTACACTTGACGTCGGGAAACGTATAAACTCTGTTTATTGATCATGAGCTGGTGATGTTTTGGAAGGAAACACAGGTGGGAAAGAACGACCGCATTCACATCATCCTGGTGCTCCGTTTTCGAACAAAGATTAGGTATTATTACTAAGGAGATTTTGCATTTCGTCAACAGCGAGGTCATTAGAGACGGTTATACACACAACTACGCGTTGGATTGGAAACAGAGATAGGAATCGTCCATGGCCTTTGGTAAGAAACAACTGCAGCATTCGCCTGGAGTGATTTCGTGAAAACATGGGAAACCAAAACCATAATGGCTGGAGCCGAGAATCGAAACCCGGATCATAGTCTAAACACGCGCTTGATCGAAGCCTGGGACCACAAGGACTGTGGATTGCTCGGCCACTGCTTTCCGCGTCACATCTAAAGGCGCTTACGAAAACCGTACTCAAGCTACTCGATAAGAGTTGTAATTGTTCAGAATAGTTCGAAAACCGGGTGTGAGTACAGCCTACCTCCGTTCGAAATCTCTAAATATTCAACTTGAGATCTTCGCAGGATCTACATAAACCTACCCAGTTTCCGAGCAGGGTAGAGCCGCCAGCAGACCAAAAACTACAAGAGAGCGAAAAAATAAACAACCACGGGCTCCCGCGTGTGTAAACTAAAGAAAATCTGTTTTCGATGGTTAACAGTATGCATTACTATTATGCAATTGTAGTTCTATAAACTAAAATTGTACCAGTATTCTGCACTATCCGAACCTGGTCTCCGGCTACTAAATTATACCGCTTCTGTGGAATCTGCCACATTTCTAAACGGACCGCTAACATGCCACTCTTATTAGAGTTTTCGTACGCTCGGAAAACCCAGCTGAGTAAATCTGATCGCGTGATCAAAACCATCGAGTAGATTATACCTACTATGTTTTCGTAAGCGCCTTTCGAGTGCGGCTCTCAAGTGGTGTTCGTCTTCCCATAGAGGACTCTGTAGTTCGCTGATCCTACGAACAATGTGAAACACATGAGAAGTCCTAGTAATAAGAGAGAGCCCGCTGGGTAATCTTGACTAGCACTGTGGAGGACGCTGGAAGGTTGGTGTTTCACTTAGTAGACCTGGAGAGACTGCTGAAGGAGATGAAGAAGGGTGCGGGAGGCGTCCATCGCAGAGGAGACGCACAGCGCCGTTGCCACAGATTGAACGCCTCTAGGGACGCCGACGTGTATGGGTCTGCTGCGGGCCGTAAAGCCGAGGGAGGAGACTTATCACGACTTTATTGGAGGCCCAGCCTCTCTCCTGCGAGCACGGAGCCGCCCCAGCGTTCTACTCCCTCCCTAGTGTAAAACTCTCCCGCACCCACCTCACAGGCTTGGCCAGCGCCGTAACGACCCTCCGCGTCGTAAACGGCTTACCGCTCTTCCTAACCAAGTCCCTCGTCCAGGGAAGTGAGACCTTGTCGACAGAGTTAGTGCTACAATTTTTTATCTGAATTTTCGTGGAATTTTTTTACGGTTTCGTGACCCTACTCAATATAAATTCGGCAAAACTACTAAATCAACTGTAAAATACCACCTTTTTACTTTTTAAACATTATAATGGACATTTTAACATCAGATGTGTCATGCATGTTTCAAAATAGTATTTAAACATTGTAATCTAACTCAAGTTTCCACTTTATAGTCATAGGAACTACATATTCCGAATTCTTTGTAATGTGACATTCGAACGCAAACAATCTAGGCATACATTAAAAAATATAACTGCGTGCTAACCACCTACCCAGTTTCCGTGGAACTTCTTTTGAATTGGCATTCTCAAATTTATTGATTATTTTAATTTAAGATGTTTTTTAAATTTTGTAATTTATTAAAATATTAAAAATTTTATAAAAATTAACTGAAAATATACAAAGTAGTTTTGTGACTCTTTAACTCCCACAAATAAACACATTTCGAACATAAAGAAAGTACTGATGTAAACACAGTAATACAGTTACCAAAAAAAGACAAATAACAATATAACTACCTGTTATAATGGTACGACTGTCTACGTGTAACAAATGTGCACGGTACTTGTAATCAAATATGATTGCTGTACCTGTTTAGACAGAACTATTATTTCTTCTACAATACAAGGGGAATTGGCCAGTCAAGTGACAAACACCGGCAGATTATTCGTTTCGAAAATATACGATGACCGTTAAAGTGAAAGAAAGAAGTAATATTTAACCTAGGTAACCTTCTGACACACCCCCTTTCCCTTTTTTGTTCGCCCAATTATTCACTATTTTTTTATTTCTGATATATTTTAAACTAAGTTCCAATGTTAGCCATAATACAGCGTGTCTAAATTTAAAGAAAAGTTTTGTAATAACATTCTCGTATAAATCGTTTCCGATAATTCCTTACTTTTGATTGAAAATAGAAGCCTTAGTAGCCTGGTAGTTAGGCAATTACCAGTGCACGAGTTTTAATACGAGCAGTTTTAGAGTCTCTTGTATTGCGCTTAATTTACAGGTGGGAAAATTTGTACTTACAATTTCGTAATGAGAAACCTGTGGAATTTCGTGGGTCGAATTTACTTCCGACGGAGTTTCGGAAGCAAAAAACACCGGAATTTGTACTGCATCGTGTGTTTGCTGAATGACTTAACCAGAATTTTCTACAAACATCAAGTACAATATATGAGAGACGCTACAGTATTCCTGGCACTTAGGTTGTTCGTACTGTGTTTATATTCATTTGCTATAGATGTTACAATTTTTACGTTAACTGAAATAAATAATTTGTAAACTGAAAACACCGACGTATAAGAGAGTTAACACGTAGGTACACTTGGTAAAATTATTTCCCATTCTTCAGTGGTAGCATTCCTCAGTTTACGTAACAGTTAGAAGTACCATACTTGTGTTATCAGGCATGTATAACAACAGCGCTCAACAGTAGCTCTAGTTATCACCTGAACTATGGTAAGTATCCAATACTGTGTATGGATTAACTTAATTACTTCCATTGCTATTTAGTAAGTTTTTTACTGTGAAAACGTGCGCACAGGATGCATTAAGGGTATTCACGTGGAAAAAAACTCATATTGTTATATTTATACGGCGTAGTGTTAGTTTTACAAAAGTCACTTTTAACTTTTTTTTTAAGTTCTCGTAGCAGTGGCGGCTCGTGGGTTGTTGCCAGGTGGGGCTGCAGATAGTCGGAACTGTATCTTGATGAAAGCGCCGTAGACCAACGAGCATGAAATATTTGCCGGCTACTAGATGTTTTGTGACCACTCAGTATTAAGGGGCACCTGTACATCAGCTGTAGAGTCAACCAGCGCACAACCCTGTACAGCTCTTGGCAACTGCAGCCCTACCTGTCAAACAACCCACTGTCTTGTAGTCTTCCCATAACGGCAGGCCAAAGTCAAAATTTAAGTTACGGGAACATGCTAATAGCAAAAATCAACTGACTAGCGCGAATGAAATAATTTACACTGATATTGGATAGTATGGGTCATATGCTAAAAGATTTAAAATTACACAATGCAATTCCTTTTATATTTTTACAAAATTATAAAAATTACTGTAATTTTCTTTGTATATGGCCATTTTTTTAAATACAAACGGGCTTGGTTGTGTGGTTTCAAATCTTTTTGCATATGGCCCATACTATCTAATTTCAGTGTCACTCGAGTAAATCAGTTGGTTTTTGTTATTAGCGTGTTCCTGTAAATTTCAAAATTTGACTTTGACCTGCCGCAATGGGAATACTATAACAGCTAAAAAATTTTCAGTAGTGGAAAATGTACTCCAAAAGTAACGTCTATAAAATTAACACTATGTCGGGAAAATTTTAAATTATGCACTTTTGCCACGTCAACGCCCTTAACAATGTACAGAGACCTGTGAAATTCGCGTTATTGTTTTGTGACAATCTAGCCTGTACTGTCCTGTACATACCAGAGCACAATATTATTTTCCCTTGGCCACAAGCGTCTGTGTACTTCTGTGACCGATTTACGGGACATTGGCCTTTCTACCGTGGAACTTAAAAATAATTGGACAGAAGCACTCTCCGCAGCAAGAAACAAGACTGTCGGCCAAAAAAAGACGTCAAACGAGGCTACAGCCATTTGGAGTATAGTCTGTTGGCAGAAAACAACGCGAATTCTGCACGTCTCTTAAAAATATATGACTAGAGACGGGGAAAAATTCGCGTGTTCACTGACGTGTAGGCTGGCCTCCAAGAATGTCTGTGTATTCAAGCAGACAACAGATGTTCATTAGCTGCTCGCCGACACGGTGGAATGGGCCTGTATTTAGTTACATTGTTATTATTGGCTCATCGACTTACACCAGGTGTCAAATAAGTCACGGGTCAATTCTGAAAGTAGCACGGACTTACAGTCGCTGGAATTTTATCTTATGCCTGAAAGAAAACGCGAATTTTTCACGTGTCTATATGTAACTCACGGAAAAGCCTACCTAATAAAGCGAAATTTCATTAAAATGTCAATCAGCGTGATATAACTATAAAGGGGTGATCAGTTAATTTGAATATTGTTTACCGAATATTCGTAAACAATCGCACTGCAGTATGTTCGTATCAGGCTCGATTATTAAGATATTAATAATTCTAGCCTTTATGAAAGTCGTTGTTGACATGCTATATGTAGAACTAAGAAGGAATGGTACATAAATAAATTATGCATACATCAACAGAAAAAAAAAACAGTTGATCGAAACAAATATGTAAAAATTAAAAATATATATGTATCCTAGATACTAATTTCGTCAACACTTTGAGTAAATATTTCGCCCTGGGGAACGTATTCTGGAACACACACTCTGACGCTGATATTTCGTATATTTGATTTCAGAACGAGAAATAATGCTAAACGAATGCGACACTCTAGCAACGTGTTTGCTTGTAAAGTTGGCAAAAACCTGTTACCTAGGATATTTATATATTTTTTTCTTGTTTTTCTATATTTACTTCGAAATGCCTGGAATTTGCATTTTTTTAAACGGTAATGTAAGCGCCACGCAGTCTTGAAAAAACCTTCAGCAGTATCAAAACACCTGAGGTGTTATTTAAGGGTATCTCGTGAAAACTTCTTAAGGCTGTACGTGGGAAATAGAACACTTTTGAATGTCGCCTTGTTAATAATAACAATAATCAACACAATTCTAGTCTTATTTTGGGTATGAAGAAACCTATGCACTGCTTTTACCAGTTACTGTACACTAATATGTTAAATTGACAAGTTCCGGAAAAGTACCTATTAGTTTAAAAGGGGGAAAACGTGACTTAACTAGGTTACTGAATATTCCTTGTACAACCCTTAGTATACTGGGCGCCTACGGCTGCGAACGGTGTTCGTGATTCTCACGTCGAAAATAGACCCTCTTTTGCAAGGTAACGCAGCAAGTGATGGTGTAAGCAGGGAACTTATGTTATCTATTTGACGAATGGTTAGAGAAAGTTGGCTACACCCTCAGCAGACATGTTAGGAAGGGGGGGGGGTCCACAGTGTTGTCGGATGAAGTAGAACGAGCAAACAAAATATTGGTATTAAAAAAAGAGGGAGAACCCAAATACGGGAAAGAGAGGAAACGAACCTCGTTAGACATGTCTTGCTGTTTTTGTACATCCACATCTCACAGAGACACGCATAAATATATGTGTGTGTTGGTGTATGTATGTGTGAATATCCGTTCATATTCGCTCAAGAACTGATTGGGTCTGGGACAGTGTGCCTGCAAGCATACCTGGATATTTACTTATTTTCATAAAACGTGAAGAATATTCAAAGCACTGGAAACAATATTGTACTGTCTAAACGAACAAACACACAGGAATATATATTGGGCCGTCCAATAAAATGCTGATTCATATCATTAAGCATAACATCTGTAGCAACAATAATTGTATAGGTGGTACGATAAAACACAAATTAATTGTAAAATAAAATTGTCACCGAACACAAATATTCTTATTTGCATCAGTGGTGCCACCAGACCATTTAGTAAAGACCAGACTACACTTTTTTTTAATAAAAATTTATAAGGGCTGTCCAGAAAAACACATAATGAACACACCACCACGCGAATCCTGGGTTAACTTGGAAACAAAACTGTTAGCTGAAAAATATTATACGATTACATTTGATATGCAAAATACGGCAACATAGCACTGTAGTTAGTCCCCTCTTGCGCCCCACATATATCTTACCTATCTTACTGCTATTCTGAGCCGCATATCATGGATGGAGGTTCGATACCCGAGCCGTCCAAACATGATTCAACGTTTACATAACATGATAGGTAGGTAATTGGGCTTTACGTCTAGTCGACAGCGAGGTCATTAAAGATGGTGACACAACTTGGTACAACGACAGGAACTAGGAGAGGATTCGGTCATGGCCTTGTAATATCTGTACAAACAAACACATATTTTAAAAAGGTTCTTTATATGTAAAGTGTTGAGTAAAGGGCCGGCAGCATCAACCAAGTAAACTGTGAGTGTGGATTAAAGAAAAAAATTTGAATTGTAGAAGTTACTGTTTATTTAGCTAGTAAAGTGTGTGAAGCAATATACGCTGATAGAAGTTTAGCTTCCACAAATTAACTCAAAAATTAACAAGATGTTAAGGTGTACAAATGAACTTGAAATAACATTGTGCAACCTAGTGTCATGACAGTTGGGTCAGTGATTTAAGTATAAGACCGTATCAAACTACCGATCGGCGATGGATACAACACTGCAACTCATACGGTATTTATCGTAGATTTCCTTATGACATCTAGCAAATTTCAATGATGGACTCTTAAAATCTTCAGGGTCCTACTATGGTATTTGTTATATTAAGCACTAAAATACTCTATGTCGGTGTAATATTTTAACGTGGGTTGCTGTGGTGTACACCTCTTTGAACTCTGTGCAATTGACCTTGCCGGTAAGTTTCTCGCTAACAAGTATCTCCCGACGTGGATAACGAGATACGGAATATGCCTAAGAACAGCATAGTAAGAGTAGACCTCACTAGGCTATAGAACCAGGCTGGGTAATGACCTCCGCATCGAAACCTTGTCCTCCCGGGCGTCGTGGAATCCAATCTGGACGACAGCTCAGCCTTCTGAACTGCAATTCAGCTAACGTCGTCGTAGTCCTCCGGGAAAATATTGCCATTCTTCTTACCTCTCGACGGAATATTCTTATATCAGAAATAATTTGATATTTCCTTTCTTGAGGCTTCTCAAGACCACTGCAGTGAATTGAATAGCAGTATTCTTCATATTTGGTAAGAATAAATTCACATACGATATCAATATCGTCTAAGGTGATATTTATTTCTCTTCAGTTTTTTTTTTTTTTTCAATTATCAGACAACCAAATCGTTCCTTTCCTTAGTTTACACTACTCTTCCCTCCTCGTTTTCATAACTGTCAGCTATCTGCAAAATCGTATTCCTGCCCATCGATAGCTTGGTCGGAATAAATAAAAATCCTACTCTGAAGCAAGAAAATATTCGGCTAGAAAAAGTTAAATTTGCGGAAAGTTTTACAAGTTTACACTAATCATAAAAAAACTGATTCATCCAAAGACAAATACAAATAAAATTAAATTATAGCACGTGTTTCCAAAGATATTAACATTCCTGCTTCAAACAGTTTAACCAACAAACATAAGCCAATTTTACCGACTTTCGTAACATAGAGAAACTTTATGCTTCAGCCTTTGTTATGGAATCATCTCTGCATTCGCCTGGAACGATTTCGGGAAACCATTTTACTTGACGTAACATATATAAAATAATAACTGAGCGTGGAGAGCAAGAGGGGACTTTCTCCGTGCAGTGTTGCCACATGGTGCATGTAAAATGTCATCGTACAAATTTTTCCAATAACATTTTCGTCTCCAATTTAGCCCAGAATTCGTGTGATGTGCTTATTAAGCGTTTTTTTTTTCTGGACAATCTGTACATCTTATTTGTATCGGTTATAAGAGTACACACAGCTGAAAAAATGATTGTACGCCCAGATACAAAAATAAATAACAATGTAGTTACTTTTCTAAATATAATACCTTGCATTTGTTGGGAAGGGGGTGGTAGTTTCCTTTCCTTCTAACACAGTAATACGACATTATTTTCCTTTTCAGGATACACTGAGCAATGCTTACAATAATTTTCTGTGAGCCATTATGCTGCCATCTTTACTATTTTAAATACGAAAACTTCCTTGTAACTAAAAGCTAGTGTAAACATTTCACAACTCTTAAAACTTTACTTCTGTAGCCCAATAAATACATATTTTATTATTATAAGCGTTGTAAAGTGCTCACTGTAAGTGAACCATCTTAACCCCTGTCCTCGTCTTTCCGGAACTGCGTGGCACTTGTTTGGATGTAAGGGCGTTTCCAACTATTAGCCCCGCGGCGGCCTGAGGGACGACGACGTGTACGATCCGCCTGGTAACGTGAGCCTTATCACTCGTGGCCAGCCGTGAACTCGAGGGCGTGAGGGCGGGTGTCAGCTTGCCTGTCATCCTGTCGTGACACCTCCTCCCTCAGCTCCTGCCCCTGGACATACACACGTGTCTGCACTGAGATGTCGCTCCCTTGGGGGACACGGGTCATGGACTCGCCCCGGAGCCATATCTCCCGCTTGTCAACTGCCGCTTTGCTAAGCTCCGGGACAGCGGACAAGGACAAGGGCAGTTTCCAGCTATGCCACCACACATCTACTAAAGGGGTTTTTATGTGTGTTATATAATTTAAATTTATTTTCTTGTATGGTAAATGTGTCCGAACAGTTATTACTTGGTATAGTGTGAATACTATGTGTTTAAAGTGCTTTTGCCTGTCTTGACATACGAGGTTGCAGTTAAACATCATCGACATATTAAAACTTTATCCCTACAGTTTTAACACTAATGTATTTTCTGTTGAAATACACCAAATGGATATTTAGATTTTACCCCCGAAATATCACACATTTCGTTGTCAAAATAAGCCAAAGTGAAGCAAAATAATTTTTTTGCTAGCAAACGGTAAATTATTAAAAAAAAAAAAAAAAAAGCTTTGGCAGGATTGTGTATTGTATGACTGTACACAGTCTCAAATTTTTTCTAAGAATTTGGTTAAAAATATTTTAGTTATTTGCAGTTGTGCACAGAGCTGTCTGGTTTTGTAGTACTCGAGTCCGTCACCTCATAGCGTATTTTGTTTGAGCCCATCGTTACCGTATTCTAGGAAGATGGCAGCACAAGCGTGGCACAGGAGCAGGATCTAGGCGTTTCGCATCGGTATTAGGAAAGAGAGGCTAGACGACTGAAAGAAGGGTGAGGGCGGGGAGAGGCAGATGCACAGAGAGTAGGGAGGGAGAGAGAGAACACGAGCGAGAAAGAAAGTCTCTTCATGCAGGACTATGGTTGTCGACTAGTGAGGGGAGTGGGGGAGCCGATTTGAGGGCTGGGAGTACAGGCCAATTCACAATGAAGTTAACATGGATCTCATTACGTTACCTTTGCGTTAACTTCACAGAAAATTTACCGCGGATTTGACCGATGTTTCACATTGAAGTTAAGGAATTAAGTTGAGGTACAAGGCTACCAGTTGTAGTCAAGTTTTCGACAAATTCACCAATATTATTAGCTATATGTTATGCTGTTCACGTAAAATGTAAATTGTGTAGTTATAAGTGTGGAATAACTATCTCCTAGTTACATTAACTAATATTCAAGTGAGTCTGCCTTCAGAACGTGCCCACAATATTATATTATTTGGTTACTATTTGGTCCTGGTTCGATATTTCGTATGTTGGCAATAAAATACACTATTTTATCGGACTCAATTGAAGTATGTTACAAATGCTGCAAGACTACCCACGATCATTGCAATATTTACATTTAACGATGTTATTTCAGTCGCAAAATATTTAATTATACAAGTGGTAACGTAAATTAATAACGAAAATGATTCGCAAGTAACTGTTTCAGTTATGTGTTGAAAATGTGTAATAAATTGCCCTCCTAGTTGTAACATTACGCCTTTATACAAACTCGTTTTTTTATTCTCACATCACACATGCTTTATTTAAGACTTATTCTGTTGGGATTCTATTTATTTCATGAAGTGGGAGGGCTAAACGTTCAATTTAACGTCTTTCATGAGACTGGTGAGACACTCGTTTGATATTTTAACAATATTTTTGGTGTCTACACGTATCACACCTACCTTAACAGCGAACTTGCAAACCATCTAGTTTAATTTATTGTAGGGTCCTTGAACGAATGCTTTAGCAACACATTAGCTCTGAATTATTTATAAATATATGATAAAGATTTACGACTCACTAAACAACTATAGCCACACATGTATATGTACTCACAAAACCATGTCACACGAGTAACAAATATTATGTAGAGTTAAAAATATGATTTACTTAAAATTACAATAACGAACATTTTGCTTTCACCACACTTCAGAACACGACTATGACAAATTTACTTCTTTTCATACACTCTTGTACATGCACGAGCGAGCAACACACAGTTTGAGGTTACGAGAAACGTCTGTAAAACGTTAGTTTTGGCGCGATAAAATCTCGTAGGCGCCACTGTTAGAAAAAATTTCCGTGAAATTACGGAAAAGTACTGGCAAAAAATTATCCAGAAATCTTCGCAAAGTAACGGACACCAGTTTTTCTTGATAACGGAACCCTCCGTAAAATTACGGACAATCTGTTTTCCGCAAAAATATTAAATTTCTTTAATCTACTGGCACTCCATTTTCTAGAAATACTACATTTACTTATTAACTATGATATCTCGAGAATCTTACGCACTATTTTGAAATCTGAAAAATGTATCGTATTTGATGGGATTCTAACCCACGACCTTATAGTTACAAGGCAGAAGCTCTAACCACTGTACCAAAGTGACAATTTACATGTTAGGGAGTTCCATGCAGTGGTAAGATATACACTTTATAAGAGACAACTTTTGTATTTGACATCCTCATTTTAGAGAATTTCATTAATTCATTATGAGAAAAAGATTTTATTCAGTAGAAATAAATAACTTTAAAGGTACATAAACCCTAGCGCGAAGCACAGAGAACAGGAGCGATTTTTTTTCAACTGTGTTAAAGCAAGGAGAATACAAGATGTGTGTGGCAGTTGAGTGGGGTTGGCTAGAAGGGTATGTTCTAAGGAAAGGGAGGGGGCAGGAGAGGCTACAGGGGATGCTTTAAGACAGGACAGTGATATATCATAAGGAGAGGAGGGTTATGACAGGGAAGGAGTATGCCATAAGGGTAGAGATAGGCTAGTACAAGCATAGGGTGCATGAGAGGGGGCAGACATCCACTTCCCCCTTATGGTGTTTAGGCATAACGTGTACTAAAACGGTCCACTCCCCTCACTTCCCCTCCCCCCTCTCTCTCCTGCCCAACCCCTTCTATGGCGGGGCTTAAGCCAATCACAGACCTCATGGCAATTAGGTGCTATTTGTATCGAAAGACCCCCAACAACCAATCCCAGCCTAGGACACGCCCCCCTAATGGCTGTGTAGCCCAATAGCAGCACCCGGGGGAGGGGGGACTAATGCTATTCAAATGCACGTTATGCTGGTTTTGCTCTCAGTTAGGTCAAAACACCCACGTGGTCACTACTCTGAACACTTCCGTCACTGGACTGTTTGGCGCTTTATCCATGCGCGATACGAGTCCTGGTTTGTATTACTCTTCTCTTCGCGGCAAAGTGTGGACAATCAGGAAGCAGCACTTAACTTATATTACCTTAGCTTGTCTTGTATTCTTTTCGTTTAGCACCATTGTGCATGCACATTAACTCCAGGATTCATGGTGATAATTAATACCACTTTTTTTTTAAAGAAACACAGTAAAATATGCTTTAAAATTGCAGAAACATATTTCAATGAATTTATGGAAAGTTACGGTCAAACATCCGTAAACTGGCAATACAGACAAATTTCCGTAAACAAAAATACGGAAGCCACTTCCGTAATACTACGGTACTTTTCTGTAAATATTTCCGTGAATTTACGGACATTTTTAACTGTATAACAAAAGAACAACTCCGCTTCTGATTGGCTGTTCTTAACTTTACCTTTACGTTATGTTGAAGTTGACTCAACTTCGACATTTTTAAGTTACCGCTGCGTCGCAGATAATTCAATGTGAAAACACTGCAGCGTGACCTATATCTCAACTCAGCTGTAACGTAAAGGTAACGTAAGAAGCTCCATGTTAACTTCATTGTGAATCGGCCTTTACGGTACTTGTCCGGCCCAGTGACGTTGCTGGGAGCCAGGAGTTGAGCAGGGTTGGTTGTCAACAGAATCTCTACCTGCTACCCTGTCATCCGAAAGTTTAGGGTGAGTGTCCTTATGTTCCTTGGCGTAATACCGCGCACACGAGCGCACATGAATATATGCGGGATAACTTCAATTTTTAAATCCGCGGCAATTTTGAAGTAATTGTACTGTCACTGAAAACAGATGCATTTAGGAACCAAAATCTATTTGCGGTAATTTATCACAATTGCAATTCGTTTATTCTAGCAAGATATGCAGGTCGATGAGATAAATGGTAAAAGTTTACAAATAATCAAGTAAATATATCTTGGCTAAACATGCTGCATCGGACATTCTTATCAACATTATATATTTTACTTTGAGTTAAAATACACTTCACACTGCAATTTACCGTTAGCAAAACAGTCGTAAAAAATACAATCTAATATGAAAATAAGTAGAATAAAAAATTATAGTATCAATTATCTTGTAAAACTCTAGTGTGCATAAAAGAAAAATTTAAATAAATCTATACAAATGTATTGCCAGATAAATTGGCTGAGCTTTTGCAATAAACATAATTATTTTCACTATTTTTGCCTACTTTCCGAAGAAAAAGTAGGTAAATGAGATCAACTGCATGCACGTGTGTCTATAAATGTGTGTGTCTCCTCTAAAAACTTTTGAGCTCCTATACCAAATTTAATCAATCTTGGTACACATATACTACCTGGTAAGGTGACTTGACTTTTATTTATTTGTTCGTGCCATATTCATTTTTTTCAAAATGGTAGCAATTTTTATCATTTTTGAGTAAGTTGACACATGTAAGAAAATATTTTTCCGAATTTCATCAAACTTGGTACCTATTTAGTACTACTTACTAAGGTGACTTGACTTTTGTGTGTTTTTATTCATGTCATGTTCATTACATAAAAATGGCTGCTATTTGAAATTTTCTGTCACATTCAGATACCTGAAGAACGATTTTCATAATTTCAGCAGACTCGGCAGCGTACATGTTAGAGTAAAATTGCTGTATTTGTGTTCATGCCCCTTTCATATTTACACAGTGGCGACCTGAAAATTTCTTTATTAAATGAGATATCTAGATGAACCGTAATCAGTATATATAGTATAACGATTTGAGTTTTATGTGTACGCATGAACATTTTTTGATAACATGACATTGTTATCGCGCAAACGCAGAAGACTACAACACGTTTCATTTACGACGGCAGACCCAGTTATTCGTCCAAAATTGTTTAACATGTTACAATGTTAACCTTTGGTACAGGTAATACGCTACATGATGCTCTCGGTTGTGTTTTCAATTAACTATTCAATTATTTTACACGAATGACTGAAAATTGACCTTTTGCGTTATAAGACGTGCGTCTGCATGTAAACGTCCATGCCATGCTGATCGGACTCCATTTCTTACTTTGAATGGGGCCTCGAAATATTAACATCCGAAATCAACTTAGATAATGTTGCTTCTGCTGTGTGTGACAACAATAGATAATTTGTCACCGAATATAACCATCATATCTAAGAATAAGTTTGGTATCAAAGAAAAATAATTGTGTCGAACGGATTCGTTGTCTATTTGGCCTGCCAAATAGTCTTCGTCATCTTCAGTAAAATATAAAATGAATTTCAGTATTTCCTTATGTTACTTTTTTGTTTAGTTTCGTTCCAAAGTTTTTAATAGTGTAGTTCCAAAACCGATGATTTTTATACAACAATGTTGTACAAGTAATCGTAGTACAGATCTTTGTGTTAAGCCAGACAAAAGTAACATTTTTTTATGTTTATTGAAATGCACTTAAATAACAGTGTCGCAATCGAAGGAATGCCCCAATATAAGAGTGTTGCAGACTTAATGGCATTTTAGAATCTTGAGGGTCTATTGATTAGGGACCTGTGATTTTTGCGAAAAGAATTTTGCAACATCTTGTTGACATGTCTTATGTGCAGACCTGCAGCTCTGCTTCGTAGTGAATGATTGGAAGTTTATAACTCTCAGAGTCTTGTGGTTCTACCGGCTAATAACAGACGCGTGGTGTCGTAGCAACCTTTCTCTGATTGGCACAGTCAAATAAGTGACGCCTCTGAACAAAGACACGCTGCCAAAAACTACCATGCAGAGCTACAGGTGTATACGTAAGGCTTTGAAACAAACTGATGGAAAAATCTATTCGCAAAAAGCACCTGTCCCTAGCTATTGTTAATTGGCACTCTTTCATGTCTGTCTGTAATCCGCGAAATAACTCTACGACATAGACATGCTAGAAAATTAGCACCCGTTTCTTACAGACGCTTTGGTTTACGATGCCACTGTATGCCTCTTTTCACGTGAAATAAAGTCAACGATAACTAATACGTAATGACAGGATATTTGTTAATCACCTGCCATTTGTATTGTTATTATAATACTAGCTGTCCCTTTGCGGCTTCGCCCGCGTGTACTATAGAAAAGACTAAATAACTTTTAGTTACGTGTTAATTGATGGTGATACTATATTCTATATTATACTATATTCACTGTTTATCTTTAAAACGTCAAATACAAACAGATTCGTCCAGTCCACTGCGCTAAGCGTACTTTAATTGCAGAACTTCTTTTTTAAATTCATCTTTATTTCTCTATAAAACAGCTGCCCGGCTGCGGCTTCCACCGCAAAACAGCTGCCCGGCATTTAACAGCTAGCGTACTCAATAACAGTGTAAAGAGCGCACGCAATACGCTTGTATGATGTCACAGTAATTCCCATCGCAAAGTCTTGCACGGGATACGAACCCGTAACCCCACCTCTCCCACACCCCAAACTTTATACAATACCTTAGTGAATGCTTAAGGCCTCGACCACAGGAACATACCTACATTGTTTAAACAACAATAGCAATAAAGCTCAAATTGACTCTACTGTTTTTAGGTTTTTTTTTTTTTTCGGCAATTATTCGAATTTTTCTCGTCGTAAAAACCATTTTTGAACTTCAACGAACACTTAAAAAAAGAATTGGCCAAATTGTTCCAGGCGTTGTTGAGTTATGCGCTTACCAACACATTTTGCGATTCATTTTTATATTATAGAAGTTACACAACATTTATTAATGTGTCCTACTTGTCTAATAACGGGATATTCTTTTATTCTCCGACTAGCTCAGGTTCAGTCTTTGAGTGGGTAGAAGGGGCAAATACTCATGTTACGAATAAACATGTACATACACGGGGTTTCTGGGGGTCGTCCCCTGGAAAGGTTTGAATCTCAAGGCACAAGATGATGCAATTTAGATGTTTCCAAACAGAAATATTGTGTATAAGGCAGATGTTTAGTAAGTGGCATTATCTTGTATAAATAATAATTACACATACCGAAAAATGTTGGGGGAAGGTTCAAAACACATCCTTTGTCCCCACAAACTAGTTGGTGGGGGTGGGGGCCTGCTGCCCCGACGTCTCCGGCGCCACTAGACTTGCTAAATACGCTAACGTCGTGTTCTGTTGGCTGCTCGAACATTTAAACGATTTAATTTATAGTCACTTTGAGATTTCCTATGTTGATTATCCAGGTTACCAAAATGGTTGATTCTAGTATCCCATACAGTATAGAGATTCTCATTTAACCTTGAGAGTATATTTATTCACGTCATACAGAATTTTAGTATGCTACTTTCAAAACAGACTTCATATGTTTTCAAATGTCGACATAAATTATAAAATATCCTCCAAAACAGTTTTATAAGATATTTCTGAAAACCTTTGGAGTGGCTGTAAAATAAAACGTAAAACATAGCGAAGTGAACGTACACAAATATGATCTAACGTGAAAAATTGGCTAAGCTCTCGTAGCAATACGGGGTTTTTCCCAACGTTAAACATGTATCATTGTAAAATCTAAAAAATCGAACTCAATCGACGACGACTTCGTTACAAAGTAATACACGTAAATATATATATTTTTTAAATTACTGTATGCCAGTGTCTGTAAAGAATGTAGGAGTAAATCAGACATTCTGTTGTCTCTCTCCCAGCATTATATTGTTGCTCAATATCCACTTTATTTGTCTATTGTCCTTTTGCGGTTATAACAATAACCAGCTGGAGCTGGAGTAGAGCAAGATGGGTCTGCTGAGTCTCGCGACAGGTTTTTGGCGATCACCAGGTCATTTGTAAAAGCCTCCTTACGATTCAGGATTTCAAGGCAGCAGGAAATTCAAATTAAGCCTTAAATATTTTATACGCTTGATAAATAGTTTATAAAATGCGACGGCATTGATATTTGTAAACTTGTGTGTATAGTAGTTCGGTTTATTATCCTTCGACATTTTAAATATTATGCAAACAGTTTCACATAGTTGTAGTTTATAGATTTGTCTAGTGTTAGCAGTGCAACCATGAGTTCATCAAAACAACTGTCGAGACTTACTCGCGAAAACTTTGCTCGTGTTACTGTTAGCAGACCTCAAGCCAATTATTTTTCCTGTCCATATATATCTATTTTTTTCCTGTCCATATATATATATATATATATATGGACAGGAAAAAAAAGTGTGCCGTATTGCAGGAACAGGTCATACACACCAAAAGAAAGGAACAATGTCTAATAAACCTAGCCCCTAAGTTGCACCCTTTAAGAGGTATGTACACTTTGTTAAAGTTACAATAGGAGGGTCCATTGTGGTTTCCCTCCCTTCATTTACATTATCATATCTAGCTGAAATAAACTGTTCTTTTCGTGAAATGTCTCGTGTCTCGTGAGCTACTACATTGATTCTTGAAACTATAGCTGCCTGTATCAATTCACCACACAACACAAGAATGGTTTCATTTTGTATAAGCAGAGGTGTGAACTAACCTCTGGTTCCTCCTGATTCTTTAAATGTTTCCTCAAAACTCTATCTCTATTTATAGCCCGAAAAGACAAAAATGCTCTATAGTTTTCGTCATCGATCTGTGTAATCCAATCAATACTCAAGGTCACAAGATTAACGAGATTCCTGTAATACCATTTCCTGCCGACTACAGAGAACCGTGTTTCTACAATTGGGCTTAATGTCTGGCGAATCTCAGTAGCTATAACTTTCCTACGAGAACTAAGAAGAATAAGGACTAATGTGAGGAAGTA
>PNEQ01057037.1:34228-79301 GCA_003012365.1 Medauroidea extradentata
GGGGGGGGGGGGGGGGGGGGGGGGGGGAGAGATCCTCGAGAGGATCCTCCGACCAACGGCGTCGTCCGGCACGGTTCCAGCCGGGAATCGAACCCGGATAACCTTGGTGGGAGGTGAATGATGTGACCATTCGGCCACCGCGGCCCCAACCGGATTCGAAAAACACAAGTATAGTAACGAGCGTTAGACTCTGAACTACGCTGCCCACAAATAAAGTAATGTGGTCACCGCTTAAATTCCTATAGGGTAAAGGATAATAGTACAGCACTGCATGCCAGCTGAGTTAACTTGAGCGGAGAGGCGATAATGCATTGTATACGTCGGTCAACAGCATCCTTACCGCTCCTACCTCACACACACAAACACAGTATATACAGGAAGGCCCCATAAGGATGTTCGAAAAATAGTGTGCCACCATATTGCAGGAACAGGTCATACACACCAAAATAAATTCTTAAGCTCCACCGCGTGTGAAGGCGAAGATGGGAAACAGGGAGCATCTGCCGTAGTATAAGATACGTTATGGTGCGTCACGCGTATCGTATAGTAGCACAAGTAAAATGTCAAACCACAGCTGTTCATGTACACTCGGAATTACGGAATACTTAGAACTGTAAATTCGTGGGCGATAAATGTCGTTATTCTGACGACTTTAATTAAAACACTGGGACATTAACATGAACGAGGTTATTACGTAGACAAAGGTGACTTAAATAAAGGACTCAGGATAATTCAAAAGCACCGCCGCTCTGCTGTTCTATGATTACAATATGAAACTACCCTATTTTGCTGTGCTGTTCACGTTTTTATCAAAGTTATTTATAATTATTTATTTTTCTCGTATTTAACCGACACAAAGGGTCTCGTTAAATCTGTTTCTATTTGTCGTATACAAATGTTGTCTATCGGTAGTTTTCTTTAGTAATTTATTTGGTCCAGGAATCAAACCTGGAACAGCTCCAAGAATAACAAAAAATGTTCATCGTAAACTGAACACTTTTCAATGCCGTCATTGCAGACATCAGCAAAAAAATCTTATCGTTACAGTCGCCGCATTGAATTGTATTATTTTTCGCATTTTTGAAGGTCTGAGAAAAAAAATTTAAAAATATGATTATACATCCAATTCTATGTACCTTGCGTTACAGCTAGAGACCGGAAAAATTCTCGGGTTCACAGACGTGTAGGCTAGCCTCCAAGAATATTTGTGAAATCCTGCAGACAGCAGCTGTTTATTAGCTGCTCGCTGACACAGTGAAATGGGCCTGTATTCATCTGCAGTTTTATTATTGGCTCAGCTACTTTCAGGAAGTGTAAGTCATACGGACCTATAGTTGCTGGATCTCTAGCTTGCGCATACAAGAAAACGCGAATTTTTCAGGTCTCTAGTTACAGCACATACATTGCAATTTATGCGTGAACGTGCATTTAGATCGCAATCATTAGTTTCGGTGATTGCAGTGATTGCAGTCTAAATATGTACATCAACAGCTAAATTACAGTTCCTGTATTATAGCGCAGATGGATTATTTTTTTTTCTTCTAAAAACTCAAAAAAAGCGAAAATTTATATTATCCAATATGGAGAGTGAAGTTGAGCCTGAAACCTAATATAAATTTATATAATTATTAACGAGTGGTAGTGAGCTGCAAAGACAAATTTAGCTGTGGCTTAAAATATGTTCACTTTTCTGTGAACAAACTATAGTTGGTTTTGGGTCATAGACTTGTTCCTCGACAAATATGCCTCTGCGTATATCGCAGCTCAGAGAAAAAAAATGTTACGGATTTATAAGGTGGTTTTCCAATAACTGTGGCTCGAAGACAGGGAGGATTCGCAGACGTCCCAGCATCTTCACAACGCAAGTTATGCTCGCCGTCACTCCACATTTGCCATTTTTGCCAATGTACGAAAAGAAAGCGCGCTTCGGACATGTTTGGTATGCTCAATAAAATCACTGGAAGCCTTCCAACATAAAACATGCCTTTTCAGACTGTCGCACTTGAAGATATACTAACCGGATGTATGTGAAACTATGACGGAAACGTGTACTGAACTTTGTTGCAGATTTCCACCAATAAAATTATATGTACACTGTTTAAAGTCTCAATAAATATGGTGCGGCAGGAATATTGTACGCTAGTTCAGTGCATGGCTCGTTGTTGCGACTTGGCATTTACTTCGCACTTAAAAGGCCCCCCTTAGAGCGCCATCTCTTCTGAGCCTCTAATGCACAGGTAGGCGGCACGGTGCAGACACAGAATATTTAGGAATACAGAAGTGAAATAACCGGTAGGACAGCGAGCTCAGTCACACACGCCAGCAAAATGGCTTCCCTGGCTAGCAGCAGGGCGGAGCGTAAGGCAGCTGCCCTGCTAGCCGGTAACCAGGCCAATAGGAAACCTGCCGTAACATGCAGGAACCAAACAGACATGTGGTTGGTATCAACAGCCTCGGGCAGCCAATATGCGGCCAAGTTCGCCCGTATCAAACGAGCCGCCACGTCATTTCACGTCTGTATTACTATTTAGCCTGTGGTGCAGACTCAAAAGCAAAGGTGCAATGACTGTACTGAAGTGGGCGCCTAGTGTCCCATCGTTATTACATGTAATGCGCTGAACTAGCGTTCAGTGTTTCTCCATCGTACCACTGAAGTTATGGGACCCTAGTAGTCACCCTGTAATTTTATTTGTGAAATGCTTGTACCCAAATGCATTGCAGACCCTTTATATCACCCGTTCTGAGCAATATACTTTGTAATATAGCTGCAAGAAAATGCCGTTTTTAACCGTATTGGAAGGTTCAGAAATAACACTACCAATGCTCGTGATGTCCTGAAAGTTAAGTTCTTCTCTGAAATGTTCTTTATTTTCTGTAAATAGCTTTGAAAAGTAAAAGCAGATTTATAAACCACGGAGACGCAGTTCAACTTTCAACGCTATTGGGCGGAATGTAATTTTTTTTAAATAACAGCAATTACGTTATTTGATTGGTCGGTAAGTAAATTACCGCAAAAACTTATTGTGATTTAGTTTTTTTTGGAGAAATGTAAAAAAACTAAAAACAGGAAAATTGTAAATGACAATTTTTTTGTTCGTTATCTTCCTTTAAATATGTAGTGGAAAAAAAGAATGCGTATAAGGAACAATTATTCTGAAAATACTGCAACAAACGATTATTTTTATTACACTCGTGTTTGCTATAAAAGTGAAGATTATGCAGTAGGGATATGCTTGTTAACATTGTAAATGTTTAGTATTAAGGCTGCCGCCTGATGAAGGGCATGTTTGTGTGTGTTAGGCGAAAATGGATGAGGTGCTACGAGCGAAGTCGGCCGGCACACGTATTGTGATATCGCCTCTACGAGCAGAGTCGTAAATGCGCGCGCGGTGTTCCCGCCGTAACGTTTTTGCTGTGGGACTTGAAGCGGTCACCCTATCATTTTATTGAACGCGTCACTGTCCAATGTACTTGTTGACCTCAATCTCGAACAAATCCGTTACGTGTGTCTTGAGAAACAACCGGGTGAAAAAGCCGATTTTAGCCAAGTTTGAGGGATTTAAAATAATGCGTCCAATGTGCGCGGTGTCGTGAAAGTCACATTCACAAGTAGTCTGAAGCACGGCCGTAGAAGAACAGGTCTGGACACTCGCCTGGAAACTTGACCCCCTTGTTGTTTGGCTGTAGTTCACCAAGTTACCGAGAATATTGTGTTTTATTGGCGCTGACGTTAGGGCGGTCGGACTAAACTCCGCCCACTTCCTTTCCGCTAAGATAAACAATTTATCAAAACGGGTTTGTTTATCAATTCATGAATACTTTCTTCGTTCACAAATTTAAGAAAAGGCTCCAGCAATCTTTATTTACTTTATAAATTTAACAATGGAAAAAAGTGGACGGAGTTTTAGTCCGACCGCCCGGAAAACAGCGCCAAAAAGTACGACATTCTCGGTAACTTGACGAACTACAGCCAAACAACAAGGGGGTCAGGAAAAATACATTGTTAGATAGGCGAGTGTCTAGACCTGTTCTTCTACGACCGTGGTCTGAAGTGTGTTTTATTTTCGTAGATAATAATATTGGACTCGCGTTTACTGGTCTCTGAGAAAAAACGTAACTCGGAACACGCTGCACACAGTTCGAGCGCCAGTCAGGCAGTCGCCTTAAGAGATGCCCTCAACCAAGGCTTGTGCACGTAGAGTACTTGTGCAGGATTTCTGTATGGCATGTTTCTGAATAGTGTTGTTTTGATAATCTTACTCGACAGTTCACAGGAGAGGTCTCGTACAAAACTACGTTTCGCTCTCTCCCTCTCTGTCTCTATCTCTCTCTCTTTCTCTCTCTCTCCCTCTGCCTCTCTTCAGAGCTGCCAAATTGAGGAGCAGAGGGATATTTTTATTTGTGAAAAATATCTTCCAGCGAAATGTTATGCTCTAGCGTAGCGAGATCGTCATCTCAATTAGTGTATCACGATACGGAGGAAAAAGAACAAGTTGCCGTCTTATTTTGCGGAACGTCTTCGCCGCAGACTCGCTGTGATTGCATACAGCGACTGATGGTGTGTGTGTGCGTGCACGCAATGTTTGCCGACGTGGAATGGGATGTTACCTCGAGCGTTTCGCGGGCCTGTTTTTGCAGATGGAATGCACTTGGAGGTCGAACCGTCGAGAACGCCAACGTTCGGCACGACAAATTGCAAGTATTACGACAGAAAATAAACGAGTCACCATTTTGTAAAGAAAAAAAGTTAATTTTTTTTGCACACCGCAGACGAAAAGACAGTACTTTTGAAATAGGTACGTCTTAATTTGCTACATTAAAAATCTGTCTCTCCTTATTCACAATAATATACAATAGTTATTTATACAGGCTGTGGTGACGATGAAGGGAACACCTTTCAAGACCGCCCTGTCAATAGTAATTAAAAAGTATATTTTACAGCATGCTCACATGAAATGTTCACAAAACCTAACGCCACAGAAGATCTAATCAATAAGAGGTGACAATTGCTATTATTTACACGGAGAAAAAGTTTTAAAGAACGCTTTATTGATGGGTTAAATATCTCAATAACATCAATCATTGTGCACACAATTGTAACTTAACTTAATGTCATTTCCTGTAGTTTGCCAAAATAATATTTTTATGTTCAATTTTCAAGGCTGAATTTCTCTCCTAAGAATTGAGTTGGGCAAAAATTACTTTGTACCTCACTTTTATATGGAATCGCCTTCCAAAGTTACTAATACAATACAAGTTAAGAAACATCCTGTGTGTAGGTGTCATATATATATATATATATATATATATATATATATATATATATATATATATATATATATATATATAATACACACACACTAGCTGGCTGGCTGCGGCTTTGCCCGCGTGAAATTATGTAATGTAAACAGTAACTCTGGATAAAATATGTGATGAAGGCATTTAACAGCTAGCGTACTCAATAACAGTGAACTATAAATTGTCTTAGTGTAAAGAGCGCGTGCAATATGCTCGTATGATGTCATAGTAATTCCCACCCCAAAGTCTTGCACGGGATACGAACCCGTAACCCCACCCCTCCCACACCACAAACTTTATACAGTATCTGAGTGAATGCTTAAAGGCAGGCCGTGATAATATGTACAGGCTACAGTACAAATAGGTTTTATTTATGAGTAGGTTGGCAAAAAGAAACAACTGTTCAATTATTTCTTCATGATCATTCTCTTTTTCGGGAGACTGTAACAATTGACTGCTTCTCACATCATTAATTTTGGAATTTCATAAAATCCTGAATTTGATTTGTAGATATTTACGTAAGCTTCATTCTCATCAAATAATCATCTCGATATCTCAACGGGAATAAGCGGTACAGATGATTATTTGAAAACATATTTTATTTTTTTAGCAGCTTTAAGGGCGCCGTCTACCCGCGCGTGAGAGGCTCAAAAGCGACGGAGCAGTAAGGTCGACCTAGAAGCGCGCATCAAATGCCGCGTCGCCTCAACGAGCCAAGAGCCGAACTAGTGTGCAAGCTTCCCGCCGAACTGTTTTTACTATGGGACTTTCAGCGACAACACTATCATTTTATCTTACGAGACGAAAGGTAAAGAGTCGCTCTACAGGTCTATAATATTCAGAATATCGTGAAAATGATTACTTTTACATAAAAATCAGCGTCAAAAGTCCTGATTCGGTCACTTTCACACTAAAAAAAAAGTACTTGTTAGGAACGAAAACAGTTAATGGCAAAATTATAGACCTGTATGTTTTTCGTAGCCTAACCGCGTGACAACATGTTGAATGGTTTTTTGAATTAAATCAGGATTGTTAACGGTCTGCGCGCCTCTTCACGATTCTAGTAGACGGCGCCCTTAAAGGACAAATTTCGAAAACTCCTGAAATTACTTGTTTTATATATTTCCGTAAGATTTATTTTAAAGCAAAAGCCATTACAATATTTCCACTGGTTTAGGAGATAAGTGGGATAAATTAAAAACACGTTTTATTTTTTAAAAGCTTTCAAGGACAAATTTCGAAAAATTCTAAAATACTTTTTAGATAATACTTAAGCGTCATTTTAAAGGAAAAAATCACCTCAATATCTGAAATGGTTTAGGAGAAATCAGGAATTAATGAAAAACACATTTTACGGCTTTTCATCCCCGTAACTTTCGAATTTCGTAAAATCGAAAAATCGAAAAATTCACCAATATGCATTTTTTGGGCAATATTATGAAGTTAAAAAAATTATGATAGCTCTCCCGGTTAGTGAGATATCAGGGATTCTTTGAAAACACATTTCACACCTTTAATTATCGAATTTCGAAAAATCCATTCTTAGTGGGTGCCTACGGACCGAGGGGGAGCTTCCCTCAAAATTTCGTGGTTTAGGCTGAGCGTTGATGAGTGAGTGAGTGAGTGAGTGTGTATGTGTCAGGACACCTTATTTTATATATATATATATAAACTAATTTACATTGCATTTATTATTCACGTTGTAACATGTAGGCGTACATTAACCAATTGGTTGAACTTTACAGTTAAGAACTAATTAAAAAATATATTACATAACCGTAAACAGGCTGGTTGACAAGAGCCATATCCACCTCTAGGATTGATTCAATAGCATTTGAACTCTCCTGAGGCAATAGCTTTCCTTGATTCGTCTGTCTGTTCTACATGTAGGCATATCGGGTAATATATTCGCATATATGTAGGACAGACAAAAAGTACCGAGAAACGCAAATTGTCGTAGGAGCGCTCAGAGCACAGTTGAAACGATCCTTCTACTCAAGACGGCTATGCGAGAACCTTTAATTTTATTTGAATTGTAACAATTTCGGACTATGTCACACGTAGCGTACCTGACATTAATGAAAACGCTCCTTTTACTGTTATATGTAAGATTTTTTCCTAACTGTGCAGTAAATGAAATAGCTCGACTCGTGTCTTCCTACAATTGCACTTACGCCATTTTATTTTTCCCTGATGAAATGAAGAAGGCAGATCGTCTTCACCGTGTGTATACGTCAGCATCACGCAGCAAGCTTTAATAACAGTGAATGCTAACTGTCGCACAATAAAAAAAATTCACTAAGTACAGAAGAAATTTAAAATTGAATGTCTGGATGCAATTATCTAAGTTGGATGAATTTACTGTATGTAAATTTTCGTCCATTACGATTGTATTTTTCAAAGTTTCTTGAGAAAAGTTCTGCAGCATACATACAAACATACATATTATATTCATCCGCTAAGTTGTACATTTATATGACGACAACAACCCGGTATTAATTCCTATAATTTGTGTCGTATTTTAGACGTACGCTTCAAAAAATACAAAACATCAAAAAATAGGAACACGCCGGAATGCTGCTTAACTACAAAGCTGCATTTCGTATTTTATTTTCATGTATTTTAAATATTTTAATCTCAGTGTTTGTAAAAGTTTAATCATCAGTGTTCGTCTCTTGTCATTGATTAGACCTACCTATATATATATATATATATATATATATATATATATATATATATATATATATATATATATATCTTTCATTTTACAAAAATTTAAATTATAGCACTTAATAATATACCTTTGTTAGATATGTTGATTTGTCGTATGAAAACTCCACTCTATGCTAGGTTACAACGTACGTTCAGCATGTTGTAAGCTTTGTTTACGCTACTAGCTGTCATATGTTCGTAAAACTGTTATCCTATTTGACAAAGCTAATGATAATTCTGCTAGTGTAATGTTTGACGTCTGTAATATAGCCAACTATGCCGTGTCGGACAGTTATCATTCGATTACGTATGTTGCAAGAAACTGCAGCGTTTTCAAGGGTACGTTGGCATACGAAATGTTCGCTATAAATCACAAATTTTAACCATATTTGGTATTAATCACACAATTGTAGTCGAAAAGGATAGCTGCGTACACTGACATATACTACCGAAAATTATATAATTTCTCGCTATCATGAATAAGGGAAAACAAATCGAAAAATAGCTAGGCTAAATTAAAAAAAAAAAAAAATTTAAATGGAAATAGTGCTAGATATTTTTGTCAGCGCTTTACAGTGTGGTTTTCTTCTCTGATCAGGTGTGATATGAGACGAGTATAGAGCAACGCACCGTGACGAAGAGGCGGGAACAATGGTTTCTGTTTACGAAGACCGTTTATTTGTCTGTTTACTGCCACAACCAAACTGACCATTTTTCTATTTCATTAGTTGCTGTACTTGCTGCTTCAGATGAAAGTATGTTAAAATAGTATTATATATTCCTTTAAATTAAATAGGACTGTGAAAATGCGATAAAATCAGTTTCCTGGGATGAGGCCGGATTCAAACTCTAGATCTTCCTAATGCAAGATTGGTACGGTTAAAAGCTGTTCACTGTAAAGTTTAGACTTCCTTTAAAGTGTGACTAGAGATAATGATAAGCCGCGAGAAAAGTCGACTGCTTGCTGGGGCTTCGATGTAATGTATTCATTTCCGACAATTTGCTTTCGTTACTGCTGAGTCCCTATTTGACTAGGCCAATGTTACTTCTGATACGCTACGACTGAACCTCTATGATTTGTTTGTAAACATTTAGACCGCGCCACACAACCAACAGCCAGTCGTGCAAATCACTATACGTTAAATTGCTGGTACACGGGTTGTCAGATAAGTCGACAGCGATCTTATTCAAATAATTCCATGTCATAGGCTCAGCAGAGCTAAGAATACAGAAGTGAAACTGTCAAACTTGAGACGAACTTAATCTGTCCGAGCCAGTAACATGTTGTTACTGGACTGCATAAAGTAATTAACTAATAAGAAGCTGCAGGCTAACACTTCATAATAAGGCTTTTCCAATGCATAATCTCCTCAACACGTATTGGTCAATCAGATACGAGGTCCGTGCTTAGAGTCTCGTGCAGTTTATTTGGTATTTCTGTCTAACGCAACACAGTACACTGTTCAACTATTTAAGTTGTTCCAGCAAAATAAAATTTTGACATCAGAATATTTGTTTTAATCAACCCCACGTATTTTTCGACCACATACAAACGCACATGTTGGTTCGCATGGCTAAATTTTGAAAATAAAAAATACGTTCATAATAATTGTCCGTAATGAGTATGGTTACATACTCAGATCACAGATGCGAGTAATTGGATTATAAAGCTTACAATTCCGTTTAAATGAAGTGTAATTTGTTACATGATTTTTACAGAGATTTTCATAAGAAATTTTGTACTCATAATCTTCTTAGTGACATCTAAATCATCTAAATTAATTTCCTTTTTAATTTTGTGCACAAGCCAAATTTAAATAAAAGGTAAATTCGTGTCAATTTCGTAATTGGTCTTTGGATAGTTTGACATATTCTGTACTGAAAGAATGTTATGTAGCCACAACAAAATATTTTGCCATTGTGGACTTCATCAAATTATTTGTGGTAGTTACAAAACTTTTTTGCTGCCACCGTTAAAATTTTGCGGCGACTACAAAAAATTTGTAACCACCACAAATAAAATTGGTGGGGTCCATACTGATTAAGCATTTTGTGCAAACCGCAAAACATTTTTTCTTTCTGTGTGTAAGGCGTCGAGCCAACAGCAGCAAGCAACTAAATGCAGACCCACTCAAGTGGTTTCACTGTGTCAGCGAACAGCCAATGAACATCTGCTCTCTACTTGACTACACATATATTCTTGAAGGCTAGCCTACAGTGCAGTGAACCCGCGCATTTTTTACTATCTCTACTAATAACTAGGGCCCGGTAGTTTTCGCGAAAAGATTTTTGCTCCACTTTGTTTCAGTGCCTTACGTGCACACCACCAGTCCAACTTCATGGCTATTGACAGAGTGTTTTTGTGCAGAGTCGTTACTCATTTGACTGTGCCAATCAGTACACGGATAACTGTGACACATCACGTCTGTGATTTGCGGGTTTAACCTCCAGACGTTGTATATTACGGCATCCAATCACTGATCACAAAGCAGAGATGCAGGAGCGCACGTAAGGCACTGAAATAAAGTGCTGCAAAATTATTTTCGCGAAAATTACCGGGCTCTACTAATAACAGACCGAGTATGTTTGTATCAGAGGCATAATTACGGTCTCTAGTACTTACATTTATTTAATATTGGCTCAGAGATTTCCAGGAGGTGTCAAATACGTCAAAGGCCAACTGCGAAAGTGATACAAACTTACACTTTTTGATATTCTAGCTTGTGCCAAAAAAAACGCTAATTTTTCAGGTATCTAGCCATAACACTAGGAAATGTATAGTATTACAAGTTGTGTCGCTTTAAAATCCAAACAAAACGTTTACGACAAACCTGACCAGCACTTTCCGTCGAGACTATTTTTCGAACGCGAATGCGTGTCCCCGTAATTGTTGATGAATGTTTAGTGGCCATTGCCGTGCTACTTTCATTGGGCATTACGTATTTAATGACGCGATTGCCACTGGTCTGCAGTGTTGATTTACAATTTGTGACCGTGCGGTAATTTTGACAGTGCCAACCAATCAATACCCGACACTCCCGTGCCTTGGTAGTACCCCAGCGCACCGCCCGTATCCATCACGCACTGCAAAACTCATTTGCACTTTTCTCATGTTTTAAAAACATTATTTTCGTAAAACCTTTGTAACACTGCATATATATATATATATATATATATATATATATATATATATATATATATTTAAAAATTTACGAGAATTATTTTAAGGGGGCGGTACGCCTCAGTATTCAAAAAAAATTTTTAATATTTGTACCAGATTTTTTTTCTTATTTTAGACATAAATTGTGACAAAATCTTCGTCTTAGCAATTTTTTGTATCTCTTATCATTAGAGATGATGGTATATCGCGAAAATGTTTTGTGCCAACATAGCCTTGAAAACACTGACACAACGTAGCTGTCTATAGACCAATAACATGCATCAAATATTATAATAGCGGTAGTCTTACTGGCTAGGTCAAATAGGGCAGTAGCTCCACGTACAAGGAAAAGCCAGTAATATTTTGATAAGCTGAACGCACGTTGCAGCCTAGCAAATAGTCAAGTTTTCCCGCGATAAACCATCATCTCTACTTATCATGTTTGCGTAATGAGTCGTAAACGTCAAGATTTGCACTTTACGGTTTTATGCACGCCACTAAAACCAACTGACATACCAAACCGAAAAAATGCACAGTGTATAACAATGTTGTAGGATGTGATTTGACACATATAAAAACAAATAAATATATAGTTTTGTATTTTTTTTTTAATTTTTAAATTTTCATTTTAACAGTCGAAATTGTATAAACTTATGCTTAAAAAAATAGACTACGTAACACAAACAGTGTCCAACATGTTTCTATGTAACGGTTATGCGATGTCTACTCCCTTTCAGGATTTAAAAAATAAAATTTGCTAAAACACCATGAATAGAAACCCGTCGCTTTAAATTCCCTTCTTAACTGTATGCTAGCGCAAGAGGACTGACCAGGAACATGACAGGAACTCACTCGCCAGTTGCTGCAGACAAACTCGTTGGAACGGGGCGCGAACAATATAAAATCTCTCACATCACGCAACAGCCGGTAATTTTTCTGGTCGGTGGCAAGACCCTCTTACGACAACGTACTGTGTTGTTGTGGACATACGCCATTGCAGTATTACGTCGTCCCATAATCTTAGAATGAGACTAAGAAAAAACAAAATATAAACGAAAAAAGTAATGAGAAAACAAACCTAGTTTGGCTGTACACTGTTAAAAATTTCCGTAAATTTACGGACAATTTTACGGAAACGTCTGTTTAATTAACGGAAACGTTATTTTGTAACACAGTTATACGTAATTATGTTTCATTAATTAAACACATGAAAAACTACGAGAAGGAACTAAATAAATAACCAAACACATTATTGCGCCTGCATCCTAAAGAAGTCACGTAAATATGCGAGTTTCTATAAGTGGAGCTAGTTGCCTTCCGTAAAATAACGGACACTTCTGGAGAATTTTTTACCAGCACTTCTCCGTAAAACAACGAAAATTATTTTTAACAGTGCCACCTAATGTTTGTGAGAGTTTTTAGCAACTGTTGTTTAGTTCTCCTTAGTAACGTTCTAAAAATTCCACTGGCATGCGGTACCACTTTTAATACTCTCATGTATACCGTTATAAATTTTAACGGAAATGTACCGTTAATATACGGAAATAGTGTCCGTAAAATTAAAATACGGAAATGTCTGTAGTAAATATACAGTACGGAATCATACGTATTATGTCCGTAAGTCTGCTGCGGACACTTGCACGAAAAAATCGAAAATTTTTAAGTTACACAGATGTAAATATTATGGCTATATTTTAATAACATCACCGGTAAATCTGCAAATCTGTATAATTGCAATTGTAGCATTATAGACATGTAAGTATGGCTCAGTTCCGTGTGATAAAACTGTTTTACGGAAACATCTGTTGGATTAAGAACTAAGTTTCCGTGAATTCACGGAGGTATCTGGAGAAATTTTTACCGAAAATTCCGTAAATCGACGGAGAAAATTTTTACATCCATAAACCAAAACTGCCAAACATGATTGATTCCATAAGGAATAAGTCAACAACAACCAAACAAACTATAAGGTAGTTTTCTCAGTTGTTTATTTGTTCGTTTGTTTGTTTTTTCTTAGTCTCATTCTAAGATTTATGGGGCGACATAATATTGATACGGCATATTCCACAATAGTACAGAACGATATTCTGTCCCGTTGCTAGAAACATTCAAAGACACCTCTTTCGACAGATAACCGACCGAGTACCCGTACATCAGAGGCACATCCACTCCATTTCGCGTTTGTATATTCAACTTTTCTGTGACGAGGATATGAGCTCCCGCCAAGAGTTTAGGACGTAATGGCGGCAGAATGCAGGGCCAGGGGAGGTGGGAGTGAGCGCACAAGCCGGCAACGTCCGCCACGTTTCCAACACGGTAAAGTCGTGAGCGACTCTGTCCGGAGTCAAGACCGGATCACCGTGATGGAATACAAATAGTCTGACAAATATGCCATTGAGGTCCTAATTTGTAAACTGTACATGACCGGATTGATAGTAATCAAATATCGTGTTAGCAGGATACCCAACTGTCAGGGTACCACACCCACGGATGCAGACTTACTACTGCCGCGCGCCAGGCATTTGTTTGCCGCGGAGGATTGCACGAAATGTGGCCCTTCAATGGAAAGTCATCGGAATGAGAATGGCGGGGAAAACGTGATATTCCCGAGAAAACCCGCCGACCAGCGGCATCGTCCGGCACGATTCCCACATGCGACAATTCGAGGACCTATCCAGCCTGGAATCGAATTCGGATCACCCTGGCGGGAGGCGACTTCTCTAACCACTTCGCAAAGTTGGCGCTCCTGACCGGAGGAAGAATGTATTCATTAGATACGGATCGACCCGTGTTTTTGTTCTTACTGTAAAGAAGGTATTTAAAAAAATTATATTTTTCAGATTTTGAACTACTACTTAATTTTATTTGCATCCAAATTAATAATTATTTGAGAACTTATTCGCGGAAGGAAACACATGTCATCGCCAAAAATACTGTCTCAGAGAAATAGTTTTCACTGTAAATTTAATGCGGATAATTGTATTTAAAGTGTAATTATTTTCTTGTCCTCCGAAAACGAATGCTGGGCGTGGGCCTAGAATTCTCACTTATTAAAATAGTTTTGATACGAAAAATACTATTCGACTGTTCGTATTTCAATGTAATCACATAATTCAGAATTCCCAGCTAGTGAAAGTTGTTCCTTGATTTGAAGTTTCGGTAAAAGTTTTGGGGCCAACAATTTCTCAACTTTCAGATAACTTAATGCCGAAGGTCAAACTCTAAAATTATGGTATGTTTAGAACTAGACGCAATTCTGCGCCAAAAAAAAAACGCATCAATTTTACATAAATCGTTGAACAATCACAATGACAAACGCTGAAGCTTGTTATATTTGGTTTCTACGCCATTTTACTAAGTAAATTATGTTGCAATGAACTAAAAAAATAATTAGTAACTTATTAAAATATTCTACTTTAATTGTGATAGTTTTTTTATGCTTTGAAAATTTCGCTACTTCATGTGTGAAACACATATAGAACATGAACGGTATGAGAAATAATGAAGCCAATTAAAAAAAATAATTTTATAACATTTTACCAACATTCATATGCGAACAAACAGTCCCGTGAATATTCACGTTTTAAAAAATAAAATTGTGGTGTCATTTTTTTTTTGTGCGTGCTGCTTTTCGCTTTACATAAACCGGAAAAGGAAAGAGGAGAAGAGAGAAAGGAGCCGGAAGGGGAGAGGAAGGGTTTGTTAATTATCTTGGTGGGCAGATGAACTCGGCCTGGTATCGTCCTCTACGGAGAGTTGAAGGCCGGCCAAGTGGTGGTCGGTGCCGCAACACATCCTGCGTTATGGTCATGATATGTGGACAACCGGTCTCATCTCGCGCCATAACTCTAGGAGGGAAGAATCATATATCTGTGGTCTCCTCTAACATCTTCAAACTCTACCATTCGTACCTACACTGTAAATAAACTTCCAGAATAATATTGAAAGTTTTTAACTCTGACATAGAGATGATTGTATATCGCGAAAAATGTTCGTGCTAGCCTACCATTGTAAACACTGTAGTTTCTTATGACATGTATGAGTGTATTGTGCTGTTAAGAAAATTTTTTTATCTCTGCTAGTTTTCACGTAATGACTTTCAAATCAAAATTTGTGTGTTACCGTTTCAAGGACGACACTAAAACCGACATACAAAACTTAAAAAATAATTCACAGTGGATAAGGATATCACAGGCTACAATTTCTCGTACATAAAAACAAAGAATTTTTTTTGTATTTAAATAAAAATGCAGAATTTTGTAGTAAAAACTTAAAAAAAAATCATTTTTTTAAATACAAAAATTTTTTTGTACTTTAACATTGTGAATTTGTAGCCTGCAACATCGTAATTTACTGTTAATTTTTTCAGTTTGGTGAGTGAGTTGGTTTTAGTGTCGTTCTTAAAACGGTAACGTGCAAATTTTGACTTTACGAGCCCTTTCGGAAAAAAACTACGCGAGAAAAAAAAAATTATAAAAGCAAAATTTTCTAAAATAAGTATAAAATATCTGGTACAAATATAAAAATACTATTTCATTGGTGGCAAATCGGTGGTAAAGTTAAATGCACTGCTGTGTCTGTGTTTTCGTATGTACATAATTTCCTAGAAGTTAAGTTAGAGGACTTCAAAACGGTGTTTTTAACATGCTTGGTGCCTCGAAAGTGGAATTTTATACTTGTCTGAATATCACTATCTGTTCGTAAATTAGGACACTGTGGGACAGTTTCGTAAAATCAAGTTTCTTGCAATGCACTTAAAGCGTTTGGCAGGCGTCCGTATTAAAAGAACGTTCTTTAGTCAGATAATTTTTTTAACCTGTGAACGCGTTCCACAGATAAAAAAAGACGCATAATAATTAAGGACGTTGGTCCCGTAGAAATTATATATATATATATATATATATATATATATATATATATATATGTGTGTGTGTGTGTGTGTGTGTGTGTATGTATGTGTATGTATGAGGGTGTGTGTGTGTGCGTGCGTGCGGGCCAAACACTGTCCAAGTTTACACTCCAGATAACATGTCGTTTTCCCAAATAAAACTAATTATGTCACAAAGTTATACAACTTTCATTTAAAAAATATATTGACGGAATTCCTCTGGGATTGCTTTTTTTTTATATATTTTTGTGTACGTTTTATATTTGATTTTTTCTTGTTCGTTTTCGTACTTTGTCATTCAACACAGGTTTGATCAGCTAAACATGAGCAATGGCGTATGTCCACAATTCAATAAAATTTAATTACATTTAGTGTTAACATAAATTATCTTGCTTCAACATGTTATTTATTTATTTTTTTAATCTTGGCTACACAGCAACGGCCATTTTGAGACTTTGATGAGTGATTGTGTAAAAACTATGGGGCTTAATTCTTTTCTTTGGGGAAACTACATGATATCTGACGTTTAAAAGTTGAGCAGTGTTTGGCAAAAATATAAAATAACGAATTTTTACCACATCATCAAGTGAAGGATTATGTTCCGTCGTCGGTGAGTTATGAGATCATCGTTGTAAGAAGAATAAAAAACAGCTAGAAATAGAAACAAACGGGAAAATCGTTCTTGTTCAATGCATTTTGCAGACCAGACTAGTGAACACTCTGGATTCAATGGCTGATAATTGCATCTGCGAATTTGTATCTCTGGACTCGAATTTTGCTCATTATTCTGCCGTCCTCTCGTTGCCAGGTTTATTTCTGGATACCCTATGTTCAAATGACGAGACTGAAACAAAAGTACACGTGATACAGAATACGCGAATCCCGTCAGCCTCTGGTTATGCGGAGCGTATTTGCGAACCCGCAATTTTTGCGAGGGTTAGCGCATGGTCGTACTGGGTTATTGTACAACCCACAATGGATATTGTTGTGGGAAACGATTCAGCTCGTCCCCTGTTCCCGGAGTAAACTAAATTAGCCACCGATTTTGTTCGTCCGACGTGAAAAAAAATTTTTTTTTCACATTGCCTGGAGCGGCAACAGAATGGTCACGGAAACAATGCTTGTTGAGTGTAGATGGAAAATAGGTTAATTACAATAACAATAGGCTCCTGGGACCTCTTTCTGTGCCGTTGTAAAGGCAGAGCGTGTGTGATGATACAGGAGTAGCTGGCACGTGTTCAGATGTAGTGAGTTTGTTTCCAAGATAATACTGGCAGTGCGATTATTCTCGATTCGTTTCCTGCCTAAGACTGTTCGAGTGCATTATTTTAAGAGGTTGTAAAGGCGTGTCTTCAGAAAACTGGAAATTCATTCTGTGTTTTGTACTTTATAAAATATATAAGTAGAGAAAATTTTTTTTCTGCATTCACAGATAGTTTCAGAACACTAACCAAGTTTCTGTATTTGTTAAACTACTGTCTTGTAAATTATTTTGTTTCATTCGAAAATGCTAAACGTGTTCCCGACATACTTTTATGTTAAAAAGAAAACTTTTCGAACAATGTTTCTGTATTTAAATAAAAGAACATAAATTATAGAAAAACTATTTTGAGGCCTTCTCAAAATGCTGAAACACTTTTTGCAGACTACTTTATCTATTAGAATTTTTTGGTTTGTGGACATAGCCTACGCCATTGCTCATGTTTTGTTTGATCAGCTAAACATGAGCAATGGCGTATGTCCACAAACCAATAAATTCTAATTGTAAACTCCCATTGCAACAAACGTTAAAAAAGCTCACCTACTTTATCTATAGAAATATCAATTAAATTAATCTTATGTTTCGCTCATAAAGGTGATTTTATGTTTGATGCGTGCAACAGTCTCGTCGGTGGGTTTATCTTATTTACTGTATCCAGCTGATAAAAAAGCGGGACTGGTCTTTGGGTAAAATTATTACTCAAATCTCTGAGGAGCAGTAGTGGCTGTTGGAAACTGTTGTCGGCGACTTATCCACTCTGTAGGACGGTGGTGTTATATGGTTTTACACGCAGATCTGAAGTGAAAATATTTTTATTAATAGGGTAGGACCCTTTAATGATCTTGGGCACGTATGGCTAAGGTTAATTCTACTGCAGGTTAAAAAAAACGTGTTTTCTAATGGGAGAGTTTGGCGCAGAGAAATTTTCTGCCGCTGGTTTCGCTGCAATCGCTAAGGGACCAAAAAACTACGAAACCGTAGTTAAATTTTATTTGAATAGGCTTAGAAATTATACAAGTCATTAAACTTAGTTTTAAAATGTAAGAAACCCATTTCGCGTTATAAATTATCAACTTAACGTAACTTAAAAATTAGGAAAACTCTGTGATTGGTCGGAAAACACTCCTTACCAATACCAGCGCTCGAGCGGCAGAAATCATCAAATGGCACGAACGTCTGGGTTCGGGAATCACAAAGACTGCGTAGTTGGCGTTAGACTGAGATGTCAAGCATATGTAAAACCGGCATTACTGGAGAGATGATTAGAGATGGTGGTATATCGCGAAAATATTTTGTGCCAACATACCACTGAAAACACCGTAATTTTTGCAATATATATATATATATATATATATATATATATATATATATATGATTCGGTGATGTACTTTGGTACAACATAGCTGTCTGCAGACCAATAACAGGCAACAAATATTACGATATCGTGATTCTTATTGGCTCAGTCAAATAGGGTAACAGCTCCAAGTACAAGCGAAAGCCAGTAATCTTCTGGTAACCTGAACGTGTGTTGAAATCCAGCAAACAGTCAAATTTTCCCGCGATGAACCATCATCTCTAATTAGGGTATGTAGTGAAAATGTTTGATGCCGACGCACCCTTGAAAACAATGTGATTTCTTGCGACATGTATGATTGGTAGATATATGGTTTATCGCGGGAAAACTTGACTGTTTGCTGGGTTTCAACGCACGTTTAGCTTACCAGACGATAACTGGCTTACACTTTTACGTAGAGCTATTGCCCTATCTGACGGAGCCAATCAAAATCCCGCTATTGTAGAATTTGATGCCTGATATTGTTCTGCAGATAGCTACGTTGTATCAGACGTATATCACCCAACCACACGTGTCACAAGAAACTACAGTTTTTCGAGGGTATGTTGGCACAAAAAGTTTTCGCGATATACCATCATCTCTAGATTGGGTATTATACATATGGCACAATGTAGCCGTCTGCAGACCAATAATAGGCATAAAATATTGTAATCGCGGGATTCTTTTTGGCTCAGTCAAATAAGGTAAAAGCTCTACGCACAAGCAAAAGCCAGTTATCTTTTCATGGGCCGAACGTACGTTGAATCTCGGCAAACAGTCAAGTTTTCCCGCGATTAACCATCATCTGTAGATATTACTAATGTCTGTTTTATGTATTAACGGCTGCAAAAAGTCTCTTTTAGATCATTAACCTACCAAAGGCATCCTCATGATCACTGAGAAAAAGGCGCAGTTAGATGTAATTGCGATACTCGCACATTAAAAACAAAATTTTAATCAAATCTGAAGTCCTTAGTCAAATAAACTGCAGTGGCGAAATCATGCATATTCCATACAGTTTTAATTTTTTTTAATTTTTTTTTGCTTTAGAAATTTGCGACCAATATTAGCTTACAGGTACTCAGAAAGGCATTTTATTTTATGTTGCTTTTTAATGTAAACATTATATTTAGAATTATTAGTTTGTGCGCTTATGAATTTTCGGAATCACGCATAGTTACATAGAAATATTTGTAATTTTGCCATGTAATTTTTGTTTTCTTTTGCGTTGCAGTTCCAATATTATTGTTAAAAAACTTGTATATAGCCTCCCTTAAATATCATTAGAAAGGAAATCTTTCCTGCCAGAGCAGATGCAATTTGTTTCTGCCATGGCATTAGTTTCAACGGTAATTAGTTAAATATATCATTTTTTTCTGTTTCATGACTGTAGTACCTGGCTGTAGGAGTTTTAGTCAGTAGGAACAAAAAATACACATACTTTTGTATGCACAACAATAAACGTTTTAAAATAAGGGCGAAGAAACTAACAATACAGTGAAGTTAGCGTATTAAAATTATCATGGTCTGTTAACGATGTACTGTTAGCTGCAAGTAATGGTAGGTAATGTACATGATAGAGCTTTACACTTGGTATGATCAGACACACTACCTCCTGATGATCATCATAACACTATCCTCTAAATCCTCTTATAGTTGTGTATACAAAAATATCTGTATTGCATGGTTTACGTCTACTGACTTGTGTGTGCTGTTATACCGTATCGTCCTCATTATAGAACCCACGATTTTTCACGAAAAGAATTGTGCAACTGTTTGTTTCGATGCCTTATGTGCTCATCTGTAGCTCTGCTTCATGGTCAGTGATTGGCTGTTTTAACTCTCAGAGTCTAGGGTTCTACCAGCAAATCACAGACGTGTGGTGTCGCAGTAACCTTGTACCTGTTGGCACAGTCGAATGAGCCACGCCTGTGCAATAATACATTCTGCCAATAACCATGAAGCAGAGCTTCATATGTGCACATAAGGCATTGGAACAAACTGTTGCAGAATTATTTTCGCGAAAAATCGTGGGCTCTCATGAATAATTTTGTATTGCTGAAAATTTCTCTTATAACGCCTTATTTCGGCGGTTTATAACACTGCTGATTTTGAATGCGTAATGTTCAAAAATTTTTCCGATGCTAAAAATCTGTCATGAATGTATCATGTAACGTGAATAGGCAAGAAAAACAATGTAATTATTATAAATTTTGCATATTGTTACCATTTACATTTTTTTTAAATTTTTAACTTAAAAATACTGTGAGTTATGATGTATGATTTTTGTTGAATAACCTTGGAATACCAGTTGTTTTAAGCGACATACTTGCCGAGTGGCAAATTCTCTTATGTTTACTCACATAATTTTGTAAATGTAAAATCGCATTACATATATTTAAAAATTAGTTGCATGTTCACATATAGCTTATAATTACTGTCCAATTAGTCTCATAAAATTTATTTAAATTGGCGTGACAAACGCCGATAAAAGATTCTCAAGCTAGAATTTTGAAACATAATGTAAGATAGTGATTATAAAAAATTTTAAGGAAGTTACTCTGTTAAAAATGTAATGACAATGTCAGTCGAGAAATTATTAACGGAAACTTCAAAAAGAGAATTTTTAAAGTACGAAATAAGGCCATAAGGGGCGTGTAATTACGCGTTTATGAGACGTCCTCCGCCGCTGTTATGGCTAGGTAATTAAACATGTCCTGCAGGGATCATTAAAAATGTTCAGAACTCTGCCGCTGGGAACCTTTAAACAGAGGCTAAAAGACGGAGCCGGTATTTCGAGAGCTTAACAGCCTCAAGATCTCTTCAGGGCTGAGCACAAGTCTTGTCTCTTCACAGTAACCTTCTCCTCACCCTCCTCCCCTCCCCCTCCCTCTTGTTCCCTTCTTTCCTCCACAAACGCCACTTGCTGCTCTGCCATATTGCCTTTCGCCTGCCTTCTTCCAGAAATAACTCTAAATGCCCCGCTATTTGGAGCGTTCGTTTACACCGCCAACTTTGCAGACTTCAGAAGTTCACACCGTTAATGTTTCCACTGATATAATTTTCATCCACTACCTATAGTAAAATAACGGAAAATACACTGTCTGAATGTTTATGTTCGAGATTTGATAGCGCATATGTACCTGTTTTGTATAGTACACAATTTGCATAGGTTTGCGTGTTCCTTTCTCAGCGAGTGCGTGTTTTATGGAGGAAAACACTATACTCGGACTTTGAAATATTTTTAAAATTATAAAAAATAAGTGTTCACTTGACACGAACAATGTTTTTGAATTGATCAAATCTGATTCAACGACGCACTGTAAGAGTTGTTATAAGGTTAAATACTTTTCTTACATTCTAATCTGGTTCCCAAAACTGTTGTCTACATTTATTTCCAACAATTTCAAAGAGGAGATGTCGAAACTTATATATTATGTATCTCAGTAAACTTATTGGGAACATGCAGGCACAATAATTGCGACATGGGTAGCATTGTTTCCTCGTCACTGCACGACTGTATCGGTTGAGGATTTAAACTTTCAGAATCAGTTATCGCTAACTGCATATTTTATTTTCTACGTCATAATTTAATAACTTGGGTACTGAAAAAAAATATTGAGTATTACGTAATATAAAATGACTGAACACAAAAATAGCCGTTCAGTTGGTTATTCTTGTTTAATATTCATTTAGGGTTAATTTTAAGTGGTTCGCTTTTTATTGTATATGTTAGGAGGCAATGGAAATACGTTTTTCACGATTTAGTAGGCTATGGAGATTTCTTAATGCCCTACTCGATATTTAATTCCGAGTATTTTTGTTTGGTTGTAGTAGTGTTTCGTTTTGCCAAGAAAAGGAAATATTATTTTTATTGGTAATTTTATGGTCAAAACCCACAAGACATTTCTGCACGTCATTACATCTTCACCAGACTCAAGAAATTGCTGTTCAGGGCTGACCAGATCTCTCCACTATCTACTACTTGTTTTTTGGGTCCCCCATGATCCCTAGAACTTTAGGGAAGAAATTCTTTAACATCCGGTGTAGCTGAAGCGAAAGTTCAAAATTCTGGAGTTAGTATAAAGAAACGCGTTACTGTCGGGGGTGTTGTTCGGTGTAGTAGAGATGAAATGACGATGCTGTTGCTAAAGTGATTGGACTGCCCTTACCTTCACCATGGAATTTTTGCGCGACATTCCTAAAGTTCTCTGTTGAATCGAGCCGGAAAACTCGACTGTGACTACTGACTACCCACTGAACGAAGAACCAACTTTGGTTTAATTACCTAGTATTGTAGAAATTTGCCATCATGCATATAAATTCCCTATTATATACCAGCATTAAACTCGCTGATTACGAAAAGCAAGAAAATTCTAATTTAACTTATTGCCCAACCATTACGTATAAAATACCTACAATCGCAGAGTAAAAATCACCTTTTAAAAATCGATATTATAAATACCATATAACGATTTATGTTTCTAGTTATGAGAAAGTTAGCTAACTGTGTATTATGGCGTGCCTCTGTTGGCTTAAAATGTACTTCGGGAAAAGGTGTAAAATTTTGATTTTTCTGTGTGCATTTCTCCACGTACTTGTTATTTGGTGGCAGATCTGTAAAATTTCGTGATTGAACTCTATGAAGGTCTATAGATAAATTTATTAATTATTTAGCTGATATACATGTTACCATTTATTGCTGATGATTCAACATATGAGTAAACATGACTGCTTACCTAGGCGTAATGAATGCATCATTGAAATACATTTTTTTTTAGTTTAGTTTTTCACCGAAATACTCCTAAAATTTACACGTGTGTACAGTCTATCTCTTGCAGTTCACATTTGAATAAACTAGCAAGAATATCTTTGTTTGCAAAATATACTAAATATACTGTATAGGCTTATTATTAGATATGATGATCATTAGTCAGAAATTGAAACTCCCCCGAACGTAAGAGATCGCTTTTTTTTTACATGAGGTTCTAACCTTGTGTGACGCATCGCTTCATCCGCGTATCCCACTTGATGCATTTCCACTTAGGGGGAGTGGGTTTTCCGGCTATGTGTAGTCCCTACAGTCTACGAAATATGTGAGGTCCAAATTTTATTTTATTATTTTTTTTAATCAGAGAGAAATAGAAATTTCAGAGCATTAGCAAGGTACTCGGTAACAATCGAGGGTTGAGTTTGGTGAAATTGGGCTTAACCATGCAACATTTGTATAGGCTGTGCACTGTAAACTGAACACTCAACATTTATAATAACCAAAAACTGTATTTTACTGGCGCCAAAGGTGATCACTTTTCAGTGTAGTGAAACGTTTACACTGGTTTTTAATTTCATGATAGTTTTCTTACTAAAAATAGTAAATATGATTGCAGAATGGCTGAAAGAAAACTTTAAACAGTGATCTCTTTATTGCGAACAGTCTATAAGGAAAAAAATCATACGTATCGCTGGACTTGAACGCTCACGTAAGCGAGAAATTTATCGTATTGTTAAAAAAGTATTCGAAGATCATGTTTTCAATTGTAGGCTAATTGAGTGCAGTTGTAAGTAAAGATACGTGCTGCATTTAACTGACGTTTTAATAAGCTTATTGTTTGAATACGACGCTCTTCGAACATCGACTGAAAAATGAGATCCCAGATGATATGTCTTAAGAGTGAGTGATAATCACCATCTTGAATTTTTATATTTTGTATCATAGCTTTTCTTTTGGGTAAATTTTTGGAACTTTAACCTAACTACGGAATATAATACATATTAATAGAATTGTATACACCATAAATCTTTATTTTCCGTTATTATTGTTACATATCTAAGTGCAGTTAAGAGAGTAATAAGAATTTTCTAACTACAATTCAATCTGTAACAATGGTAACGACAAAAATAAATTTACGGTGTGTAAAATTCAACAGTATGTATTATATTCCGCAGTTAAGCTAAAGTTACAAATCTTTACCCACAAGAAAAGTTATGAAACAAAATATAAAAATTCAAGATTGTGGCTAAATCACAGTGAAACTAGCTTGTGGTGTATGTATAGATCTGTTATAGGGAGGGAGGGGTGATTTAGGAGCCGGGATAGGAGAGGAAAGGTGCGAGTCACTATGCTTTAATGTCCGCCTTATTGTTACCAATATAAAATTATATTTCGTAGACTGTATATTAGCTACTTACTTTTTTTTTAAGTTATATGCTTTTACGCAGTGTGTAAGGCCTTGTATTAGTCTATAGTATTTAACGAAACAAACAACCCGTTATAATTAATTGCTAGAGGCGAGAGGAATAAGTCGGGTATAGGTTGTTCGGGATAAAGTGAGCACTAAAAATGTAACCTTTGAAAAATATCATAGCCGTTACTGCATAGGCAGTTTACATTAACTATAGTTGCCTTACTGGTTGTGTGGTTGGCAGCGAAATTATGCGATATAGTTCCATATATTTTCCTATTTAAATTCAACAAGACTGAAACAAAATCAACAGAAATCGACATAATAGTGTTACATATAATTAATAATTTTTTTTTTATAAAACTGTAGCGATTCTTACGGACTCCACAATGTATCTGACACGCGCAATAATCAAGTGACGTGTCCAGAGAGGTTAAACATTTCCCGTCGTTAGCCGTTACGCACGGAAAGATACCAACTGACTGAAAATAGAACTTTTAGCAGGGCTTTCTTGAGTGCTCAATTTATCCCGAACCGCCTATATGTCAGTGAGGCTTAACTGCTAGTCCACAGCCAGATAACTAGGGACAGAATCATCGTCCCAGGCATACAGGAAACGAGAAGGAATTATGTATGACATAGGATGCGTATGTTACAAATGTCCGAGTTTGATGCGTGGGAACAGCGGATCGATAAGAGCCAGAGTACTACGCTCTACTGGAAGCATATCGTCGCTATTCGCAGCGCGCCAAACTGACGTGCAAGGATTTCATTTTAGTTTTTTTTAATGGTACTTTAAGCGGTGACACTTTAAAGATATATTTTTGGATAGTATGAATAAAAGGCCAACGCATGCATCTCGTTTTGCACTTTACGATAAATGTTGGTAATTCAGGAGTTACAGCAGTCTAAAAAGAGCCGAGAAAATTGTTTCTGACAAGCTTGCTGGATTTTTAAAATTATGGAAGCATTGTTTGAAATATGTGCTCTTTTTTTGTAGAATAATGTAATATGAATAACTTAAACGGTTTCGTGTAAAAAAATAATACCCGCGACAGTCTACAAAACCGCTCATGCGCCAGGCGAGGACTTCTATTATAATTTGGAAGCATCCCAGAATTCGCCAAGAGTGATTTTGAAAAAAAAATAAAAAAAAAAACACGTATATACGAAATCAAGACGGACGAACCTGAAAAGATTATTAGATGCGCCTCCGTCCCTCCACCCGTATATCATTCCCATCAGCTTATAAATAACACGGGTTATGCTTCCCCATATAAATTGACGGCGTCAAAAAGTATAAATAAAAAAAATATATATAGCTTAGCCGTTCCCAGTCGGTATAGGAAATATATCACGGTCAACGCTATACCGAGTGCGGCAATAGAAATAATTCACTGTTCTCGCAGCCCAGCAGGCAGAGCGCGTCTTGGTGTGACCTCGAGTCATCTGTCAGCCAGTAAGACGCCCCCTGACCACACGGGCATGAGGTTAGAAGGGTTTGGAGGGGGGTGAGATCGGTGGTGGCGAAGAGGATTGGCCGCTGCCTGCTACTAGCACTGATCAATAGGGCGCCGCTCGCACGGAGTCAGGGGTGTGGAAACACGGTCTTCGTCGCGCTCGGACGTCTAGTTTCCTGGAATTTCCGATCTCCCTCCTCCAACACCTCCTTCCGGCTTTTCAGTCCTGGTCCACAGCTTGGCCGAGTTCCCGTCGTGGCACGTCCCGATTCGGTTCAGATAAAAGCGAGGGATGAATGTAGCTGAGGGATTCAGAATTTGGAGGAGGGATATTCTACCTTATTAGAATCTACGTGACGAAGGGGTTGAGGGATTAAACAAGGAATGGATATCGGGTTTGGCATTCTTGGATCAGAGGGTTAAACGGCAGTGTATTTTTATGCCTAGTGCCCAAACTCCATGCATAGTTTCTTTGGACCAAATTTGATCCAGAAACCCTGTATACTTTTATCCGGGAAAGTATTTTTACATTCCGTAAATGAGGATGACTTGGTATACTTTTACACGTTATTTTTCTGTGTGTGTCAACTGTGAGTAAAACTGTATTACATTTCATGTGGTGGGGGTTGGGGTGGTGGTGGTGACGATGACGAAGTCGAAGACGACGACGGTGTGTGTTACTGCCCGAAGGCAGGTTTACAACTACGTAGGGCGCCAGGCGATGGAAACCATGACGCCCTCTGAGACCGACTAGGCGAGGTGATATTGCGGTGGTTCGCCACTTGTCTTCCGTAGTATATATATATGAAGGGACAACACAACACCCAGTCCTGAACCCAGAGAGAGACTACTGTAAATATTGACCTCCTGGCTGGGAATCGAACCCGGGAGCCTTGGCTCACCAGCCATTAACTCTTACCACTGAGTCAAGCGGTAGTCACATATTTCATGTGGACATTTTTTATTTGGAATTTATCGCAAGTAAATTTCTTTAATCACGTGAGAAGATAATTGTCCGTGTCTTTATCATTCCTTTCTACTGTAATTTAAGGGGCCTCCCTAGATAGGCTGTGTTTGTGTGTCTGAAGCAGGAGCAGGAGCAGTTGCCGTTGACTGACGTGTGTAATGCATTATTGCCTCTCCGCGCAAGCCACTCAGTTGGTTTGCAGTCCTTTACTATTATCTTTTTTTTCCTATGAGACCTTAAGCGGTGACCACATTATTTTATTTTTGTACAAAATTGTTCAAAGTCTAGCGCTTGTTTCTATTGTTGTGTTTTTTTTCAACTCTGATTGTTACTTTAACAGATACGGCAGTCTGAAAAAAAAAATAACTTTTTTTTTTTGCATTTTAAGGGGCCCGAAACCAAGTTTTTAATAAACGTGTCAAAATTAGAATATATAGCGACATAGTTCAAAGTGTGCGTTCTTTTCGTAGGTATAGAAATATAATGCGTGTTAAATAGTTTCATCAGAAAAAGAATAGTCGCAACTCGCTGCAATGTATTTGAGGCGCAGTTAGGGAGGCCCCGTAATTGTCTTCAAAGTTTTAGCGAACAATATTCTTGGAGGTCAAAACAGGAGTGTAGGGCAGGTTGCATTGGAATCAGGCGCGTCGCAATAAAAACTGCGTCGTGAAGCTAATGACATTCAACCTGTCCTAAACTCGTGATCGCAACACCGTTCTTTACGTCAGTTTCAAATTTTCTAACGTGTCTAACGGTATTTTTCTGTATTCTAGAATACGTGACTATCTTCAAGTAATCAATTGTTTTGCAGCATGTAAGGTTTCATTTCCTTTCCTTCGATAGTGTTCAGTCATTCATTTGACAAAACCAGATAATAATTTACCTCCATTGTTAATGGGTAAACAACGCAGTTTTTAATTACTCTTAAGAACAACAATCTCCGTATGTTTGGGTTTCATTTTTACAGTTGTTATGGATTATTCTATTTTAATCTTTACCCTTCTTGTTTGAGATCATGTGTTAATAAAGTCGAGCAAGTTTCCAGAATTAAATTACCTGTACGCTAAAACGCATCTCTAGCTTCGCCTTTATTATGTTCAATGGCAGTCGCCCCAGTGAGGAGACAGTTAGTTTTGCCACAGAACAAGTATCCCTGGATTGAGAGCTTGTCTTCTTGAAGGTACATCATTTGCTTGGAGAAAAAAAACCGTGATCGAACTGCAAACGTAGCGGAAATATGCATTCATTTAAATCCCACCTTGTCCTTGAAAGAAGTACGATGTTTTTATAACTATGTATAAAGTGTTTAACTTTCGAGGAAATTAATGTCGTAGATGGTTATTCGTTGTTATCTCACCAACAAAAAAAATTTCGAGATTGAATGGGTTAACGAGAAAAAAGAAAGATCACTATAAAGTCTAAAATAAGATGTGGTAAGTAGGCTTTACACCTTGTCGACATCAAGTTCGGAGACAGCGACACACAAATTGAAACAATGACGGGAACTACGAGAGGAACCGGCCACTGCCTTTCTTTTGGAACAATCAACGATTTCGTCTAGAACGAACTCAGGCAACCACGTAAAACCGAAGTAAGGATGAAGAGAACCGGGAATAAAACTCAGGGTCTCCGGAATTCATACTAAGAGAAAGGTTTAGTTGAGTTAAACAAAATTTGCTTTTCGCAACCAAATATTTTTTTTTCTATCCGCTGGAACAAAATTATTTACTTGTTATTTTGTTGCCCAAGTGTAATAGTTTATTAGTACAACTAATTATTTGTTTGTCCGTGCGTGGATTTTTTTGGGAGGGCATTAAAATAATAAGTGATAGCACCGAGAGTTGAACCCGGGATCTCGAGTTCAAAGGATCACTTACTGCCACCCGTAACCAAGACTGAACGTTGGTGATCGACGCATCCTAATAGAGTATTCTTTGTGAAATAAGCTACATGTCATTTGGGCAAATGTATATAAATTAACTTAACATTTTATTTTTCGTTTTCTGTAGACATTTCTTTATCGGGATTGTTTTCACCTGAACGATAAATATATCATTAAATATACTTACAAATATAGCTACAAGGGTTATTTTTTCAACCTCCGCTGGGCTGTAAAAACGGAAATAAATTGTGAAATGCTTTTATTGTGAAAAAAACTGCGCGAGATGGGGCAACGGTAAAATTTTGGACGCGCATTCGGGAGGACCTGGATCGATCCCCGGCTCCGGCCATCCTGATTTCAGTTTTCCATCGTTTGCCGAAATCGCTCCAGGCGAATGCTGGGATCGTTCCTTAACAACGGCCATGGCCGATTCCTTTCCCAGTTTCTGTCATTGTGCTCAGTTATGTGTCATCTCTGATGACCTTGTTGTCGACGAGACGTAAAACCTACTTACCTTACTGTGAAAACATACGTACGTCTTTCAGCTACGTTTCAACATAATCATTACGTATACTGAGACACGTGTACCGGTGTAAAAGCTTTTCAATACTCTCTGCAAACAAAGTTACTGCCTGCCCCTACCCGGCGTAACCGTGTAAAAGGGGGCGGGGGGTGGTAAACCGAGATAAATTCCACCTGAACTACCCCGAATTATACAATAAAAATTTCAGAAGTATTTGTTATCACCTGTTAAATAAACAGAGCTGCAATAATTCGAAGCAAACACAGTCAATGTTTATTCTGTGTCTGTGTGTGTAGTTGTGTAGGGATATGTTAATAGTACGTTGCAAAAAATATCCGTCCTAACCTCCCCACCTCCCTAAATAATATATTTCGGTACGCCCCTGTGCTGATTGAACCTTGTTCGTGTAAACATTTCGGGCGTGGCATGTATAGGCCTATGAAGTACATCAACTGGTTGTGCTTCTTGAAGTTTCTTCACGGCATGCCCGTGGAACGATGGCCTCAAACTCCCAACCCCCAACAGCTGCTTGCAAGTTTCCGATGGGAAATGTTTGGTCATACTTCTTTACAGCCCAGATTTGGTACTGTGTGACTTCTCATTTTTCCCCAACATTAAAAAGTGACTGAGAGGACGATGCTGTGACAACGTGGTTTAGTAGGAAGGCGGCAACTTTCTTTGCATAGGGTGTTGGAAATCTGGTGCATCAGTATAAGTGTCTCAATCTGCGTGGTAATTATGTAAAAACGTTTTTGAAATATGTACATATATTTTGACAGCACAGGCATTTTACAATTCATTTCCGTTTATTATAGCCCATCGGATATTAGAAAAATAACACTTGGATAATGCTCTTTATCACACAAATGGCAAAATAATTCTCGAGGCGTGATTACGAACTAAGGCTGGCGTGCGCAAACAGAAAAGTATTGTTGGCGCAACAAAATGCACAGTAACAAATTATTATATTTGCGTCATTCAAATATTTTATTGTTAGGTGTAAGTAATTTTCCGATAAATCTTCGTCTATAGTTGGGTCAACAAAATCAAGTGTGAATGCTTATGGTATGTTGATCTGGCTACTAAATAATTTGTCAGTAAAGTAATTAATTATTTTACCATACTTAACGAAATATTTGGTAAACATTTCGTTCGGTTGAGGCCGTTGTGCCACCTTGCTAGGTAGATAAAGTCTGAGAGAATATGCCTTGCCTGTACACCTGCAGCGTGGAGTGGTAAAGGTGATTCTCCATTCGGCCCGCGTGCGAGAGGCGACCCTATCACTTCTCATTGAAACAAGAGAGCGCGGTGGTGGTAGTAGTATGGGTCGCTTGAGGGCGCCTGAGCACTGCTCCACCAGTGTCGCAATTCTTCCGTGACCCACTCTCCCGGCTGATTTGCGTCTCGACAACTGGAACTAGAGACGCTACCCAGCTTCCAGGCGCCTGGAGAGCCACTATTCCTCTCCCGGCTCAGCGGCGTCCATTGTTAGCGGTGTCTCACTTCCACTTACCTTACCTCATCTCTCAGTATTAAAACATGTTTTTTTACAATTAATAAAAACACTTCATTGGGGTAGTATGGTTATGGTAAAATAAATCTTACTTTACAGAAAGTTATAAGACTTAAATTAAAAATTTTAAAAAAATCGACTCACAGGATACTAAATTTCAAATCGATCAGACTAGTACAATTGCTCACATTCACTAAAAAAACTAGAAAAGAGCTGATGATCTTTTCACGGCTGAACATATTCATAGCTAAGAACATCTCGATCAAGTCACATTTCAAACAAAAACAATCAAAATCGGTTCATTCGTTTAGCAGCTACGATGCCAAAGACAGACACGTCAAACTTATAACACCCTTCTTTTTGCGTCGGGGGTTAAAAAATAATTTGTTTGGAATACTTTAGTGTACGTTAAATAAATATTGCTTAGCAACAAAGTAAAGCGTTTATTTAGACTGCTTTAGCTTATTGTAAATACATTTTGTTTTGCAGGAAAAAAACATTTGGGGTACTTAAGTTTGAGATAAATAAATATTGTTTTACAGCAAAGGAAACAACATTTCTTTTTCGTGATAACTTACCTCAGCAGCGAAGCCTATGCAGGCGGTGTAAGACCCGACTATACATCGTGAGCACATGGCATTGACATGCCTGCAGGAATAACCCAATCAGAATAATTTACTATTACCGAAGTCGTTAAACTGTAAAATTCGTTCATCGACTCTTTACCGCTACTGGCAGGTGATACACCTGCACCTATTTAACTAGTGGTTTTCAAACAACTCAGAGTTGTGTGTAGTCAATACTTAGCACCGTTTTTTTTAAAGACATATCCACGCTTCGACTTTGATTTACCTTGCGTTAGAGAAATATAGCTTTACAGAAAATAAAATCACTTCTTTGAGTATTTCAGCATGTGTTATGAATTAGTCCTTTACAGCAAAGAAAATATATGTTTGATGGATGGGGGAGTTGGGGTAATTTATCTTGTGGGAAGTCTGAAACTCCGATACCGTTGCTTACACACAGCAGCTATATGGTTCTTGTTACGTGCGCCAATGTTGCCCTAATCACTTCCTTACTCCTGATTCTCAGACGCGGGTATAATCTCCATGTAGGTGACCGTCTTAAGCGCCCTGCCTACCTGAGTGTTGTACAGCAAATGTTCGGTCTGAGGACCTTCAACATGGTGTGGGGGCAGCAGCATTGGCACAGTTTGCAGACGCAGCGAAACACACCAATTTTCAAGGATAGAGAATTGTTGGGTTGCCTGTTTTACTGTTCTGTAAATTGTATTAATACACAATGTTTTACATTTCTTTCAAGCATTCCTATAAATTTCTTATATTGGGAAACGAATACTCACAATCATATTTGACAAGATGACTGTCCGAAAATTGTGAAGGAGAACACATACGTAACATAATAGGATTTTCACGTTTTTTTTTTTTTTTTTTTTTTTTTTTTTTTTTTTTTTTTTTTTTTTTTTTTTTTTTTTTAGTTATTTCAACACATTAATTTTTTGGCTTTTTTATATTTCTGACAAAATAATTTGTCCAACTGCATAGATTGTGCAACTTTCAATCACAACCTGGCCCTCCAACTGATGAAAAATACCTCCACTTTAATTGGTCAATTCTATCGACACATAACATTCAATGTGAGAAAGCACTCCAAGGAAGACACGTACTTCAGGCACGCTCAAAACATGACAACAGGAATAAAATGGTGCAGAGAAAGAGAGTCATTTTTTTCACGTGTGAGATATGCGCAAGATTTGATTGCACATTGTTTGGACCATCAACTGCAGTGGTGTGCAACCCTCAAACCCAACGTGACTTTTTCTATTACCAGTAACAACATGGAATTCCAATTAAATTAATTGGTCTTCCGTTTTTTTAAAAAGAATAATTCGATTTTTTAAAAAATAACAAGTGCATGCGTCTCAATATTCTAAAACAATGTTTGTATATTTTTCTTAGTGGGATTTTTATTTTGAATGTGCATGTACACGTTTAATATTTGATGTTATATTTCATTATTTAGAATGTGTAATTAAAGAATATGTTTTATATTCAATATCTTTATTTATTTACAGAAATACACAGCACATACTTGTCAGAACAGCTCCAATAGGGCGAAATGATCTAAACGCATCCTGTCATAGGCGATCAGGGATAAAGTGATCACTCAGAAGAGCCCTGCTAAAGTTTTATTTTCATCCCAAATCGCATGTTTCCGCGCGTATTAGCTGACGCCGGGAATCATATAACCTCTCTGGACCAATCACGTGATGTTTGCGCGTGTGAGATAGATTGTGAGTCAGTATGAATCGATACACTTTCATAAAATGTTTATTAATTGTATAAAATAAAATAAATGTAGATTACTGTTGATTTTTTTTAGTGTTGTTGTATTTAAATAAGGAAATACACGAAACTATGTTTTGTAATTTTCCTGCCAACCATGCAAGCAGTAAGGCAGCTATATTTATTGTTGAAATGTATACAGTAACGGCTGTTGATATTTTTCAATGGTTCAATTGTTAGTGCTCACATTATCCCTAATGACTTTCATTAAATAGTAGCCATGTACTAAAGTTCTTCCATAAAAGCTACCGTTAGAAAGCTATCTTGTACAGTATATAATTAATTATACGAGATGTATCCCTAAGTGTATGAAAAGTACTGATTTGCTCATGAGGTGTTACGATATGTATATTTGGCGTCACTCCACGGTAGCTCGTGCTGTAAAATATCGGAATTCAGGTCGGACGGGTGATGATAATGAATGACGCGCGTCCGTATATTGGCATCCGAGTTTTACCCTCTTTTTGCAGTTATTATTTTGTTAGTGATTACTCGCACAAAAACAAGCGAGTTGCCAGTGCAAGGTTGCCAGCCATGTGTGATCGGGAAATAATTTGCGTTGATCCTGGCTGATGAAACTGTCATCGCGAATTTGATGATAAATGGACAGCGGGGAAGTGCGTGGACGAGGCACGCGGGTGCGACGTAACGTCCAGCGAGGGATACAGACCAAATATCGAAGAGCTCGCTTGTCATTGCAGGCGATCATAAGCTTTGCTTTGACGACTGTGAAGAAGTGACTGGCACGCCTGTGCCGTTAGTTGTACAAGTTACATTTTTTTTTCCAACGTGTTAGGATATTGTTTCGTTTCTGGCTATCAAGCGCAGCTTGATTTAAAAAAGTACTTAATAATTTAACAAAAATTGTGTTAATAATATTTTACGTATGCTAAATATGATTGTATTTATAAAACATTCATTATTCATTTTAACAAACAATTCAATTTTGAGTTTGTTATATAAAATGTGATAAATTCCCCGCAGTATCATGAAGCAAGTATCTTTACCTTCTGTCTCTTTCTTCGTTTGCGGCCAGGCTATTAAATGCGCTGTATACTCCAGAGCCTTTGGGAGAACAATTTATATTTCAAATTATATTTTTCGAACTTACAGATATGCCACCACTGACTTTATTATTCGTCTTTGTGCAACCCACATTCACATAGGGTCTTTTAAGATAGTTTATTTAGTGCTCTGAAAACTGTGACTCAATAAGTATTTCCACTGCGATATTTTTCTCTTCCCGATGCAGAAAATGGTTTCTGTCCGAACAAGTATTATATATACCATTGCTTCTACCGGAAATAGATTTACAAAAGGCGTATGCACATTTGAAGGCTTCACTATCTTATTTATGGTATTCGAAAATTAGATGATGACTGCCTTTTTACTTGCTGAATTTCCCTTGAATATAATAATCATCTTTGTTCTTATGTACCGTCATATGTCACACAATAATTCTGATATTCGCTGCTAGCAAGCTGATGTAAGTGGACCATCGAAACTTTCCACAGTAATGGCCTACGAAAATTATTAAGCGTACAGGGACCGGAAAATGTTGCGATCATAAGCTAATGAGAGACCTACATTGAACGTCATGCTAACAAGTGTGTGTTGTGAAACTGGCTTACTGAATCTGCAGCCAATGAATACACAGCTTATGCCTGAGAAGATAGGCGTGGAGACCATTCTGAACGTCGCAGAATTGTTAACATTCAAGACTGCAATAATTCTGCTGTGTGTGTGTGTACCCGCGCGCGTGCGTGAGATTGTGTAAATATTATTCAAAAATGTAAACTTGTGATTTTGACAATTTTTTGCAACGGTTTACAACCCAGCCTTCGTACAGGGAACAACGGTTGGGCAGGTTGGCTAGCCTGCATGCTGGCGGACCAGTTGTCAAGATGACGCCGAGCAGGTGAGATTATATTCTCGGTCGCTGCCAGTCTTTGATGTGTGTTGTAATGATGTTATTGTTATTTTCTCGCAATGAGGTTATACTGAAACAGATTCACTTAAATACAACATGCTAACAAAATTAATGTATTTCAACAAAATGCAAACATGGCTACATGTTTCTGTATTTTAAAATAAAGCATACAGTTTTGTTACTTTCAGTTCGTATTGTGACTCAGCTAATATGAGGATTTTAAGTTATTATTCGTTAAGGTCTGAGGTGCCATTAGAAACCCGTTCTTGGCGTTAGGAACATGTTTCACTTGGGTCACAAATTGTATTACATTATTCGACTCAATTCAAATGTGCTCATTGAGGAGGAAGGCAAGCTTGATCATTGTTATAACTGTTAGTTAAGTTATTCTAAAAAGTCACTCAATTTAGTAAGGCCGGCAGTCCCACCGTAATAACTATGCCGAGGCAGGCTGATGTCCTGTTACGGTGATCTATCTGGACGTCCTGGTGAATCCTGGTAGTGAAATGACCCGGGCGTCGATATAGAGCAGACAGACTTCGTCGATAGCGTCACACGCCACTATACCACCCCGTATGTTGCACCTAGTATCCTCGTTTCAGACTATCCGTGCAGGGAATTTATGTTGCAGTCACTTTATATCTAGTGATCAATATTTAATAATCCTTGGCCGGGTTGTCCTCGTTAGGAAACTATGCGAGGTGGAGTGTTCAGTCGACCCCGCTTGCTAAGGCATTTCTGCCTCATATTATTTTTGATTCAGGGACACTGCATGGGTCATAACAGTATCATTATTTGTACACACAGACGTACAGATACAGATACCGCTGGAGTGTGAATATTGCGTTTTATTTTGGTCCTGGAAACTATTGCTTTTCCGAAGTACAGATGTGGGTCTAATGAAGTAAGCGGTCGTTCCGTGAAACAAGTATTACAGATTTTTTAATACGGTTTACGTTAAAATTTTTAGATGTTAGAAAGCAACAGATTAAATTATTCCTATATATGTTACAGTAGTATACGTTACTAAGTGACAGTTTCATCCAATATAATATTAGGTTAACTTTCGTCATTTCCATAAATAATTTATACGTGCAAAAACATTTCCACGAGTTTTTTTTTTTTTTAGATATTTTGTTAATTTTCTTATGACAGGTAGTTCTGTATGATAATAATTTTATTTCTGCATATGAGTTAGTTTTTACAATGGGTAAGATAAAAAAGCATTAAATACATAGTGATTTGTATTTATCACTAGCTATTGTCCGCGACTTCGTTTGCGTGGTTTTTAATTAAATGCGATAATATATTTAGTATATGAATTGGCATTTTCAATATATTTCGAAAAACCAAAATATAAAAAAAAAAAATAGTTGATAAAATTTTTCGGAATTTCAAATTTCGTGTTTTTTTTTATGTAAGTGACAATATTAATACTGATGATCATATTAAAAGTAATATGTTAGGTTAAAAATTTTTATTTAAAAATTTAGACAATAATTTATGATAGATTCTAAATTGTACTAAATTAAGCAAATGATAATTCATTAAAGACCATTTTAGAAACAGTTTGAAACAAAAATTTCACTAAATTTTTGGGTACTCTGTTCTTACCCCTCAACCCCGTATCACCTTTTCTTTATAAATATCTTTTTTGTCAGAAACATTCGTTGGCGTACGCACAATAACGCAACTCACCAAATTTTCATCGCAATCTGATGAATTGGTGTAGGAACGCGAACGTCACAGACATTCATATGCATATGTACATTACGTGTGTGCATGTGTGAGTGTATATATACACATATACACATGCATAATGCAAACATTTTAGGATATCAAAAATGTTGGACGGAAATTTGAAGAGGTAATGTCTACAGCTACAAGTTGATCAATATTCGGTGCAAATATAAGATGATATTTTTATTTGTTACCTTATGGTATTCAAAAATGTTCAAGAGAATTCTGGGTTTTGAGGTTTTTCCATTTTTTAATGAAGGGAGTGTGATAAAATCACGAACTGAAACTGAACATTATTTTTATCACTACACAGTTATGATAATTATTGTATAAACAGTATCGTCCTAGGTACATTTCAAACACTTATTTAAATAATATGTTTCAGTTTTAAGTCACGTGTTCCGTAACGTCATAGTAAATGTTTAAAGTAATTTTTTCTGAATCTGACCCCTATTTCGGCAGCAATCAGTGTTTAGTACTATTTGTCTAAATTAAATTTGAATTTTTCGTTAAAATTATCCGAGCGCGGTATTCGTATACCGACTTGACGTGATATGTCGTGCATCGAGTATATAAGTGAGAAATATACTTGTCACATAAAACAAAAATTCATATTGCTAAGGTGATGCTTTCAAAGAGCGCTTGAACAGCCCTAAAGGTGCTGACTACCTAGCCGAGTCAATAAAGGTTTTATGTAGGAAATAATTAGTTAAAAGCTGAATTTTGGACGTTTGTTAGAATACAACTATAGATACTTTTTTCCTAAAGTCCCCGCCCCACCCCTTTGTGCTTCATCCCTCCCTACACCCCCTCAAAGTTCGGATTTATAGTGTCTGTGTTACATGGCAAACCTTTGTAACTGTCATAAATAGATGAATTTTTTTAGTTGTCTTCCTTATTGTGTAATGCATAAAATATTTATATTGATAATTTCTGTATAGCTACTGGTTTTGCTGTACTGTTAAGAAATATGTCGATTTTAGCGTGCCACATGAACAGTTTTTATCCTGTAGTTTTTATGCCAACATAAATTTAGTAGTACTGTTCAAATTCAAGTTGTAGCTCTTTCTAAGTGCTTCAAAACGATGTCCTATTTGTAGCATTTATATATATACGACTCGCCGTTTAGGAGACACAAAGTTGAGAAGTGTGTCTGTATGGAAGAACACATTCCCTTTCCCTATACATAAAGGCTTGCCCAAACATGCTAAAATGCTTAAGCTGTTAAGTATTTCCCAAACATCTACAGCAATTAATAAAGGGTTTTATTAGAATTTTAATTGTGCGAGTATGGATTCGTGGGGGGGGGGGCATTTCCCCTAACTTTTTTTTAGTATAAGGGGTAATTCAATTACTGACCACCTGTGGACCCGCCGTGTTCTGAACTATTTACAACCGGCAGCTGTTTGTACACTTTTCAGGTACAGACTGTGTGTCTCCTTCACTGGTAAACAACTTCACGGACCTCCCACCCACCAAAAATATACAGTTTTTTACAACTTATACATTTACATTCTCACTTGAATTCATGAAACTGAAAAATACTTATTACATTACGAATGAATTTATAAATCAAAAGGCGAATCTTTTATGAAATTGTTTATATAGACAGGTGAGTCATAGCAAATTCTTACAAATTGCAATACACTGTAAGTTTAATTTCCGGCATCTGCAGTAATGCTCATATCTCGATTTACATGAGCAGGATACTATAAATAAGAGGTCAATGGGGGCAAATGGTTTTGAGCTACGGTTGGTTTCAGGGTTCTTTTGACACATCCGTATTCATTGGGCTCCACAATTTCCCATCCCCAATGTGTGGGCGAAAGTTTATTCCCTGACAATGTCTGAACTTGAAGGTAAACCTTTAAAAGATCTTTGGCCAAGTCAACCAAGGGCGAATTTTCTATACTCGTTAACAATTCTGTTTTAGCAGTAGAGATTACTGCATAAGTTCTAGCTCGTCTCTCAGCTTCCAATTAGTTTAACTTTTCAACAGTTTTATTTTTGCCTACACCAAAGAAACAGGTTATATCACAACCAGTCAATGTATGTGTGAACAAAAGGAGTTTTCTGATGTGTTTGAACTATTCTGTCAAAATTTCTATGCGATAAAACATTGTCGTAGGGTGTTTTCAGATGTCTATGTTTACAGGAACATATTGATCGCTATTCTGGGGCAAGAGTAGTTAATAGTACTGCCAGGTCTGTATCAAAGCAATATACGACTACTTCAGGAAATGGGTGTCGCTTCTCCATAGCTTACTATGTATATATCATCATCACCCCCTTCACTTATTAACGCCTTAAGTTGTTTTTTTATTTATGCAACTGATATTAACATTCTTTTCTTGTTCTTTTTATTACTTAAAAAGTCTTATTTTCCTGTAACACACTAGGTGTTCCTTAAAAGTTATGTCACATGAATATTTCTTCACGTATCTCCTGTTTTGTTTTTCTTGTTTCGCTGTTGAATCTTCTGGGTATCCATAAAAAAATCTGTCGTATTTTCTCCGTATTTCGTAAGCACTTATGTACAGTAACTTTTCATTATGTCTCCGTTTTGGTCAAAGAACGCAATGAAGAAGGAAACCTCCATCTTAATTTACACTACCCTCCTCAAAATGTTTCCTCAGTTTTGACTTGATCCCGTTTCGAAAAGAAACTGCATCAAAAAGAGATGGTGGACGAAGTGCCAATTCATACTCAAGGTATGATTTATATTTTGAGGCCTGTCACATACACTTAAGATAAGGTTAAATAGCTGTTAGGAATTCCCAATAACCTCCTTGAACCGATGCCTGCGTTTTTACCATGTTTTTTTTTTTCTATGAAGTTTAAACTCTTGAAAATTTCTCCCGTTCATTCTTTCCATCGCTGCAACAGCATTTTCGTAAGCTTGAACGCAGTCTACAGAGTCATAATGATATCCAGGTGATAGCAATACCAGTTCTTCAGAAGATTTTGTGAAAGTGTTGTATTCTTGAAGCCACAAAGTAAACTTTTCGACATCAACCTGGTCTCTCTTTTTTCATTACTATTGTAGCTCAACATGTTCACTAAAGTCCCTGAAAATTCTACAACAGCTTAGTGTATCTTAAGGAAAGAAGGTGCTCCAAGAATCCATTTCGATAAAGCAGTGACTGAAACACCTCTGTGTCGATGCAAGAACAGCTCTGATACTAAAATACGTACCAACTGGAATCATAAAACAATAATAGAGAAGTACGCGCTGGACTTTACTACGCATTTTCCTTCAATAATGTAGTAGGGGCACCTGTTGAAGTCACATAGGGAAAAGCCAACGACCAAAAAACTGCACGCTGTTTTCGCGCCATGCGCATAAAGGTGACACGGTTGTTGACGCATGAGCTAGTCTAGACCTTATCGCCTGCCTGTTTCCGTACTTCGAACGCAGCATCTAGCGCCTGCTATACTGGATGAGTCGGGAAGAAAGGTACATGCTTTGAGGGGTAATAGTTCTGGTGATTCTGAACAAAATGTTTCTAATAAACATATGCCCATTTCTTAACCGTTTCAGAGAAACTTAATGAAAACAACAAGGAACGGGATGAGTGCAGATGACGGTAAATCACGCTACTGTTACCTTATGTTGTGTGTAATTTTGTACATTTACACACGGTGGCGCTCTAAGCATGGTGCAGTTATTTACCTCAGTCTCAGTCCTACAGTGCTTGCCCTAGTATTGGGAACTATAATGTTGTTACGTGTACAGTGAATACAGTTCAGTGTACTAATGATCTCAGATCAGCAACACAGTAGCTGTCTATCAGAGCAGCAAAATGCATTGAAGTTGGTGGTGGAGTGTTTGAACATGTTTTGTGAGAAAATGTACACAATTAAACAAAGCATACGATAACAGTATCGTGATTTACCATCACCTGCACATTTCCCGTTCTTTAGTACTTGTACTATCACCCCTCAAAGCATGTACCTTTCCTCCCGACTCACTCTGTATAGGACTCTTAATTCAGCTTTAGCAGTGCCCACCGTAGGCTGAACTTGAGGGATGTTGCCGTCGGCTGACGAATGTCGAGATAACAGACAAGAACCTAGTTCCGCACGTCGTCCACTGACGCTCCAGTTTTCTACGAGCGTCGCGTCGTCATTCTCGTATGTTGGCGCTTACCCAGCCCCTCCTCCCCCTCTTCCACACATCATTCAAACATTCGCAAGTCCCACACGAGACGCTGGCTACGCTCCCTTCATTGTCTCGCAGCGAACAATAGCCCCGCTTTCCGCGCCGCGTCGTGTGTATGCGTGCGTGCCTGTCGGCGCCATTCACCCTTTCTCCCTCGGCGACGATCCTCGCCTCGTTCCAGGCATCCTTCGCCCCTCCACAAACTTATCTCAATACCACCCGACATCATACCCCTGCCGTTCTGCAACCCTCTAGACAAACAAGCTAACCTACCGCGAAGCATCCTCGTACGCACATCAAATACATCTCATCTTCCTCGCTCTCTCCAACCCTCCCGCTATGCAGCCTGAAGTATTGAAACTTCGAACTTGTATTTTCCTTCTTAGCCAGCGTTCTCGAGATTTTTTTAATACTGTTGGTTCTTTTTTCACATCATTAGATCGACTAAGGCTATATCGCGTCGCCTGCACACGATGCGATTACACGCATACCCGTAGAACGTTGCTCCGTATGTTCGTGTATGCCTAGGGTAACGGAACAACTTTTTAATAAAGAAGCAAACAGCGTACGTACGTATTTTTATTGAATGACGCTTGTTTTTGGAGCTGCTGTTGGCTCAGTTGGTAGAACCGTTGGCGGGGTCGGCTTAGGTGGTTCGGGATAACGTAAGCATTGTTGAAAACCCTAGTTGCTTTTCCCTTTAACATAGTTTGTATTTTACTGTGACTTTTTAACATAAACAAAACAACCTACGTAACAGCCAATGTGTATAGATAGTAACGAACTCAAAAGTTAGCATCCGAAGTCATAAAAACTAATAGTGTTGCGAGTCACGATCATCTGGCTGAGCGGTGGAAGGGGATACAGTGGCGGCCGAGCTAAGATACCTCCGTATTACCTTGAGTGACACCACAGCAACCACCTACATGCCGCGATAATCGGAGAGCAGTGTAAGCTGATATAGCAGCGACAAGAGCAAAAAGGTTTCGCGTACATTGTACCGCTCATGTGCGATGGCGGCCACCTGCACCCAATTTTCGGGTATCAGAAGAATATTATATCATGGTCATGGTCTACAGAGTATTCCTGATCGTACTCTATTTTGCTGGGTGGTGCTTTACCCTGATGCGACACCCTTCCAGGATGCTTCATATAAAATATTTGCCGAGAGATTTCGAATCTTTAGAGTAAGGACATAAAAGAGAACTGCGGAAGAGTCGGAGAGAGTTTTTGGCTGGCAGGTGCCTGGTGTGAGTTAAAGTGATAGTGACAAGATGCGAGAAGTATTGGGTTGCGACGAGTGTTCGAGGGTGTCTGGGGAGTTAAATCGCTGCAAGTAGTGTGACGAAGGTGAGTTTGGGCCACAAGAGGTTCATCGGTACTCGTTCATTGGGTCCATCATTGTGAGTGATTAGAAGGACTTTCCGTGTACAGAAAACTTATAATGATTTGTTATTTATATTTTATAACTTGTATGTAAATAGTAGATATTTGTTCTATTTGACATATTTATTTATTGTGATTTATCGATAATTACATAAATATTTGTATAGATAGTTGTAAATAAATTAGGTTAGCTTTATTTATTTTCTTTCTTTTATCAAAGACATTCATCCCCAAACGTACCTAGCCCCAACTTGTAACAATATGTTGTTGTTCAGCACACGAAGGTTTTCAAAATTGCACACTTAGTCACGAACCTCCCATACCCGATTTTTTGTGTGTGGAAAACGAGGCCGCACGTTGCCCTTGGCCAGTGGGTTTTCTCGAAGCATTCCCGTTTCTCATGTATTTTGCATTCCTTCGTTTCTCCGTCGTAGGGGGTTATTTCATGTCAACCTCCAGGGGCCTGTGAAATCCTTCGGGCGCTCAGTCGTATGCTTGCTCTCGGGGTGTGGTGCCCTGCCCTCGAGTTATCTTCCGATATCTATTTACGCTTGTATGCTCTCTACGTTCATAGGTGTAATAATCTGTTCCCGCACGTTTACAGCGATGTTTCCCGCTAATTCTAAATCACTACCTAGCAAAAATAATATTTATTGTAGGTTTTAAACAGTAATAGTAAACATGTTTTTCAAAATTAATGTCATTAATTTTAATGTTGTAGAATAATGTTAAATTGTAGTGTGCTTGTGTATTTTACAGGTATAAACGCGAAACATTAACGTGACTGAAAGAAATTTTAGTAATAATAAAAAACTTTAATTTGCGTATGAGTGACTGAATATAAATTATTATGGCATATTGTTTTTGTGTATTTTTGTCACCTTTGTAATTGTGTTAAAAATTTTGTAAAATTATTTATTTCATTTGTTTTCAGTTAGGTGGTTATAATTGACAAAATTGTATTAGTGGTATGTTATGTGCAGTTAATTTTAACATTGTAGCCTAACTGAAAACAAACGTAATATTTGAGGTTAAGTGGTAGGGAAGGTACAATGCCTCAACGTCGCAATATTTCAATAAAGACGACATTATTAATACTATGCCACGTGCAAAATGTATTGTTCTTAATCTTAAAATGAATTAAATATATGCAAATTTTAACAAATTATTTCAATACTTGCTATATAGAAGTGTTAATAAAGCATACTAAATAGTAAGATTGTTCCCATAACACTCGTGATAGAGCTAATAAACTTTTATCGTGAGTGAGTGAGAAATTTTGCTCAGCGCTTAACATCGAGGTCTTTAGCGCTGGTCAGAGGTGACATGAGGTGAGTATGGAGCAGCACCAGAATTAAAGAGCGGAGAAAATGGGATATCCCCCAGAAAATCCATGTAACAGTTATCAGACGATAAATCCGTCGGAACAATATTGCAAGACGCCTGTTATTTCGGTTACACGCTTTGCAAGGAATTCTCTGTGCCTGCATATGTTTCAGGCGTTACGAAAATACAAAAATATAACATTTGATTTTCTCGAAAACCGCTAACTGCAGCAATTTTCGACATAACGGCCTTTTTCATTAATCTTCCTCACCTGTTCAATATCACGTGGTAGAACATGAATTACAGTGAAGTGTTCCGAAGTTGTAAGCAGAAGAAAAGTGTCGTACGCCATTTGAACAATGATGGGCCGATGATATTACCAAACAAATTACTGAGAATGAAATAAAGTCATTTATAAGGCTTGTTTTTGAAATTTGAATTAAAACCTATTTTGAAAGTCTATTTTCAGGGTAGCATTACTCCCACAATTTTCACTTTAGGGACAAATTGAAAACACATTTTCTACGTTTTTTTTTTTTTTTTGAGCTATCGCCACACGAAATTAACACACCCCGCCCTGACTTATCCTGTGTAGAATTTGCGCTTAAAAAAAAAAGAGTAATTTTGTTAGAAAATATTCTCTGGCGTACGCGTGTTTTGCAGAGTGAGTGAACAAGCGTTTATAGCTGATCTAATAAAATCTGATCTCATAAAAAATCAATGTTTGTATTGTGTGTTCATATTGTGTGGTCATATTGTGTGTTCATATTGTGTGTTCATATACCATCTATCATTTTTCGATGAAAACTTAGTGAGTTGTGCGTGCGTTCGCAAAGGTCTCTGCCAAAAAAAAATATAGAGGGAGAGAGAAGAGGGGGGGGAGCGGTGCTAAACGGGATAGAGGAGCAGAATGGGGTACCCAAAATATTTAATGAGCATTAAAAAGCATGCTTGATCAGCTAGTAATTTTTAAAAATTAAGGTT